>AWOL01S0211501.1:0-12710 GCA_000715115.1 Nicotiana otophora
GCATCTAGTAGATTATACAAAACTCCAAATACTGTCTGAAATGAAAATAGACAAAATTAAAAAAATACAAGAAGAGGCATTGGTAGCTGCAGGACGGCTCAGAAAGGCAGCTCGCCACTATGCCCCTGGATAACGAGGATGTGCGATGATAGGTCCTCCGCTAGTATCTGTCTCAGATCCTGCGCAAAAAGTACAGCAAGTGTAGCATGAGTACGTAAACAACGTGTTCCCAGTAAGTATCAAGCCTAATCTCGAAGTGGTAAAGACGAGATGGCCGACTTTGACACTCACTAAGAGTCAACAATAATAAATGAAATAAATTATAATTATTCAAATCAACATGAGAGTTAACAATAATTTTATTCAATTAGCAGAGATAATAAAAAAAATCCTTCAAATGCAACAATTTCCAATCTATTAATTAAATCCTTCAATTTCAATAAAAAATCCAATTTATCAAATAGCTTTACAAGCTGCAATTCAATTTCAATAAATTTTTAATTTATCAAATAGCTTTACAAGCTGCAATAAACTGTCCAAGTATCGTGTAATTATTATTATTATTAAGCACGATTTCTGCCGAGGTCGTACGGCCCGATCCAGAGTTTTGTGTACACTGTCGAGGGATGTGCAGCACGATCCATAGATACATCTATCCTGTCGAGGCATTCGGCCCGCTCCACAAGAAATGAGGACATTTTCTTATGTACCTCCGCAATGAGAGTATATTTATTATAAGATAAATTCAGGAGGAAGAACAATTTCTCTTAACAATTAATTAATTTAAACAGAAAATTTAAGCATATGAGATTTTCATCCTTTAATATCTTCCCTAATATATATATATATATATATATAATTTACACAAGTAATTCATACTTTTGAGTCCTAAACTACCCGGACTTTAGTATTAATAGTAGCTACGCAAGGACTCTCGTCACCTCGTGCGTACGTAGCCCCCACAATTAGTAATAATTATTTAATTTAATCACCTATGCGGTAATTTTCCCCTCACAAGATTAGACAAGAGACTTACCTCAATTTGCTCCAATTTAATCCACTAGAAGGTCTTTTCCAAGATTATTCAACTTTGTCTGGCTCGAATCTAGCCAAAATAATTCGATACAATCACTAGAATTTGTAGGAATCAATTCTATAAGAAAATACTACATTTTCAATAAAAATCTTAAAATTAATTAAAAATTAGTCTGTGGGACCCACATCTCGAAAATCCAGCGAAAGTTATGAAATATGAACGCTCACTCAACCACGAGTCTACCCATACCAAAATCACTAAATTCCGCTAACAATTCGACCCTCAAATCCTCAAATCTATCCAAGAGGGTTTTCAAACTTTTCAAACTCAATTCACCAATTAAATGATAAAAATAGTGATGGATTCAGGTAATTTAACCAATATTGAGTTAAGAACATTTACCCCGTTGTTTTCTCTAAAAAATCTCCCAAAATTCGCCCAAATCCGAGCTTCAAATCGTTAAAAATAAAAAATGGGAAGAAGTCCCATTTTCAGAACTTAAACTCTCTGCCCAGTGATTCCTTCTACGCGATTGCGATGCACTGACTCACGTGATCGCATAGCACAAATTTTACTGCCCAGAAGATAACCTTACGCGATCGCATAAAAGACCCACGCGATCGTGATGCACTGACTCCGCAACCCTACCCGATCGAGAATCTCTTCACGCGATCGCGAATCATTAAGTGCGTGGCCCAGCTCCTCCCCATTTTCCCCTACGCGATCGCAAATACCGACACGCGATCGCGATGCACATGCTGGTCTAACCTAGGCGATCTCGGACGTGCCCACGCGATCGCATAGAACAAATTTCCAGCTTCCAAAATTAAGCCTACGCGATCGCAACTCCATTCACACGATCACGTAAAACAAATCCACCTCTGCCCAAATTACTCTATGCGATCGCAGACCAACGCACGCGATCGCGTATAAGGAATTCAGAAGAAATATACCAGCAGCTATCAGCAGTCTCCCAAAGGCCAAAAGTGATCTGTTAGTCGTCTGAAACTCACCCGAGCCCCTCGAGACCTCAACCAATTATACCAACAAGTCCCAAAACATCATACAAACTTAGTCGAACCCTCAAATCACACCAAACAACGCTAAAACCACGAATCATCCTCCAATTCAAGCTTAATGAAACTTAAGATTTTTCAACTTCTACATTCGATGTTGAAACCTATCAAATCAAGTCCGATTGACCTCAAATTTTGGACATAAGTCATAAATTACATAACGTAGCTATGAAAATTTTCAGAACTAGTTTTCACTCCGATATCAAAAAGTCAACTCCCCGGTCAAACTTCCAAACTTAAATTTCTATTTTAGCCATTTCAAGCCTAATTTAACTACGGACTTCCAAATAAAATTCCGAACACGCTCCTAAGTCCAAAATCACCATACGGAGCTGTTGAAATCGTCAAAATTCTATTCTGGGGTCATTTTCTCAAAATGTTGACTGAAGTTAAACTTGGCCTTTTAAAGCCAACTTAAGGAACCAATTGTTCCGATTTCAACCCAAACACTTTCTAATCCCGAACCAACTATCCCCGCGAGTCATAAATCATTAAAAATACATATGGGAAGTTTTATTTTAGGGAACGAGGTTCTATAAGTCAAAATGACCGGTTGGTCATTATACGAAGCGTCGACTCTTTTCCTATAAAAGCCTCATTCCTTTGTCATTTTTCTACTTTTTGACTAAATTGCTACCTTCGAGCTTTCCAGCCATAATCAAAACCTTCTTCAAACCTTCATATATTCATCCTTGTTCTTCAATATCCATAGAAATCTCCAAATGTCTGCCCAGATTTTCTTCAAATCTTCATACTCTGTTCTTCAAAACCCGTTTTTCCAAAACTTTGCGTTCTTTTCCCAAATTTTCAAACATTCCCCTAGATGACAATGGACAAAACATTGAAAATCGTTCCTAAACAATGCCTCTTCATCTTCCCAACCAGCGGTTGCTGGTGCTGAAGCGGTCGCCCCTGAGGTGGTTGTCCTCGAAACGCTTCCCCCGTTCTGGCTGCTAACGAATCGGCCGCCGAGCCTCCCTTGTCGGCGTTTATTCTAGGGGGCTGATCAATTGCAAATGAATTTAAAGTCGAGAGGCCCTCACGCAAACATGACCAGGATGAAGGAGTCTCATAGTTCGTAAGGACTACAATTGGGAAGGCAAGAACGTAGTAGTGCCCAAGTCGAGAGGTCGTCACCATCCACGTGGAGGGGTAGTTAAGTGTTTATACTTATCCCTTCACACTGGGCCCGATAGACCCGATCGTTCTAGTTTTTTTCAAGAGGTATGAGGTGTGCCTCGGGCAGATCACATATTATCTCGGCTGGTATACTGAACCGACATATTATGTGGTCCCAAATAAAGTCGGTGACTTTTTTTCCCGGACCTTCTCGAACTCTCTATCTTCGACCCACTTAGAGAAATAGTCAGTCATAAATAGTATAAATTTAGCCTTAACGTGTTCCCATGATAGGGGACCGATAATGTCCATTCCCCATTTCATGAAAGGCCAAGTCAAAAGGACCGAATGTAGTAATTCCTCGGGTTGATGGATCATTGGTGCATGTCTGTGACAGATGTCGCTTCTCCGTACAAAGTCTTTCGCATCTTTCTCCATGTCGATCCAGTAATAGTAGGATCTGATTATCTTACGAACTAAAGACTCTGTTCCCGAATGGTTTCCGCAGGTGCCTTCGTGAACTTCCCTCAAAACATATTCGGTGTCTCCAGGCCCCAAGCATATGGCGAGTGGGCAATCAAACGTTCTTCTGAACAGGGTACCTTCGGATAGACTAAACCTGGCCACCTTTGTGCGCAGAGCTCTCTATTCTTCAGGATCCAAGGGAAGCTTCTCGGTCTTCAGGTAATCTATATACTAGTTTCTCTAGTCCCATGTTAAGCTTGTTGAGTTTATTTCAGCAAAGCCTTCCTCCACTACCGATTTCATGAGCTGTACGACTGTTCCTGATCCTGGAGCACGTGTTGTAGGGTCAATTCCTTGAATAGATACAGCGTTACCTATAATTTATCCAAGTATCTTTGCATTCATTCCTCTTTCACTTCGAATGTCCCATTGACTTGATTTACCACAAGGAGGCAATCACACTTAGCTTCGACCGCTTCGGCCCTCAAGCTTTTAGCCAATTCGACATTTGCAATCATGGCCTCATACTCAACCTCATTATTAGTCAATTTCACAGTTCTAATAAACTTTCTAACTATGTTACCCATAGGCGGCTTCAACATGATGCCGAGTTCGGACCACATTGCGTTCGAGGCACCACCCGTAAAGAGGGTTCAGATTCCCTAGGAGGTCCCGAAGGTTACCAATAGATCAGTTTTCGACTTTGGGTATTAAGGCCAGCGTGAAGTCGATCACAAAGTCTGCCAAAATTTGAGATTTGATGTCGGTTCGGGGTCGATATTTGATATCGTACCCGCTAATTTCTATGACANTCTATAAGTCAAAATGACCGGTTGGTCATTATACGAAGCGTCGACTCTTTTCCTATAAAAGCCTCATTCCTTTGTCATTTTTCTACTTTTCGACTAAATCGCTACCTTCGAGCTTTCCAGCCATAATCAAAACCTTCTTCAAACCTTCATATATTCATCCTTGTTCTTCAATATCCATAGAAATCTCCAAATGTCTGCCCAGATTTTCTTCAAATCTTCATACTCTGTTCTTCAAAACCCGTTTTTCCAAAACTTTGCGTTCTTTTCCCAAATTTTCAAACATTCCCCTAGATGACAATGGACAAAACATCGAAAATCGTTCCTAAAAAAAATGCCTCTTCATCTTCCCAACCAGCGGTTGCTGGTGCTGAAGCGGTCGCCCCTGAGGTGGTTGTCCTCGAAACGCTTCCCCCGTTCTGGCTGCTAACGAATCGGCCGCCGAGCCTCCCTTGTCGGCGTTCATTCTGGGGGGCTGCTCAATTGCAAATGAATTTAAAGTCGAGAGGCCCTCACGCAAACATGACCAGGGTGAAGGAGTCTCATAGTTCGTAAGGACTACAATTGGGAAGGCAAGAACGTAGTAGTGCCCAAGTCGAGAGGTCGTCACCATCCACGTGGAGGGGTAGTTAAGTGTTTATACTTATCCCTTCACACTGGGCCCGATAGACCCGATCGTTCTAGTTTTTTTCAAGAGGTATGAGGTGTGCCTCGGGCAGATCACATATTATCTCGGCTGGTATACTGAACCGACATATTATGTGGTCCCAAATAAAGTCGATGACTTCTTTTTCCCGGACCTTCTCGAACTCTCTATCTTCGACCCACTTAGAGAAATAGTCAGTCATAAATAGTATAAATTTAGCCTTAACGTGTTCCCATGATAGGGGACCGGCAATGTCCATTCCCCATTTCATGAAAGGCCAAGTCAAAAGGACCGAATGTAGTAATTCCTCGGGTTGATGGATCATTGGTGCATGTCTGTGATAGATGTCGCTTCTCCGTACAAAGACTTTCGCATCTTTCTCCATGTCGATCCAGTAATAGTAGGATCTGATTATCTTACGAACTAAAGACTCTGTTCCCGAATGGTTTCCGCAGGTGCCTTCGTGAACTTCCCTCAAAACATATTCGGTGTCTCCAGGCCCCAAGCATATGGCGAGTGGGCAATCAAACGTTCTTCTGAACAGGGTACCTTCGGATAGACTAAACCTGGCCACCTTTGTGCGCAGAGCTCTCTATTCTTCAGGATCCAAGGGAAGCTTCTCGGTCTTCAGGTAATCTATATACTAGTTTCTCTAGTCCCATGTTAAGCTTGTTGAGTTCATTTCAGCAAAGCCTTCCTCCACTACCGATTTCATGAGCTGTACGACTGTTCCTGATCCTGGAGCACGTGTTGTAGGGTCAATTCCTTGAATAGATACAGCGTTACCTATAATTTATCCAAGTATCTTTGCATTCATTCCTCTTTCACTTCGAATGTCCCATTGACTTGATTTACCACAAGGAGGCAATCACACTTAGCTTCGACCGCTTCGGCCCTCAAGCTTTTAGCCAATTCGACATTTGCAATCATGGCCTCATACTCAACCTCATTATTAGTCAATTTCACAGTTCTAATAAACTTTCTAACTATGTTACCCATAGGCGGCTTCAACATGATGCCGAGTTCGGACCACATTGCGTTCGAGGCACCACCCGTAAAGAGGGTTCAGATTCCCTAGGAGGTCCCGAAGGTTACCAATAGATCAGTTTTCGACTTTGGGTATTAAGGCCAGCGTGAAGTCGATCACAAAGTCTGCCAAAATTTGAGATTTGATGTCGGTTCGGGGTCGATATTTGATATCGTACCCGCTAATTTCTATGACACATTTGGACAGTCGTCCCGAGAGCTCGGGTTTGTGAATTATATTCCTTAATGGGTAAGTAGTTACGACATATATGGGATGACACTGAAAATATGGATTTAACTTCCTGGAGGCACTTAGCAAAGCGAGCACCAATTTCTCTAGGTGAGGGTACCTTGTTTTGGCCTCGCCTAGAGTCCTGCTAACATAATATATTGGAAATTGAATACCTTCCTCTTCCCAAACTAAGACTCCAATTATCGTTATCTCGGATACCGCTAAGTATAGGTACAACTACTCATCTGCCTTCGGAGTATGAAGCAAAGTTGGACTCGAAAGGTACCGTTTGAGTTCTTCCAAAGCTTGCTGGCACTCCGGGGTCCACCAAAAGTTATTCTTCTTCTTATTCAATAATGAGAAGAACCTATGGCTCTTATCGGAGGACCTTGATATAAACCGACCCAGGGCGACTATGTGCAAGGTTAGCCTTTGAACGACCTTGACATTGTCCACCACAGTGATGTCTTCTATAGCTTTGATTTTGTCGAGATTGATCTCGATCCCCCGATTTGACACCATGAATCCAAAGAACCTCCCGGACCCGACTCCGAATGCACATTTCTCCGGGTTTAGCTTCATATTGTATTTCTTCAGTATGTTGAAGGTTTCCTGCAGATGTTCCAAATGGTCCATTGCTCGCAGGGACTTAACTAACATGTCGTCAATGTAAACCTCCATTGATTTTCCTATTTGTTCTTCGAACATCCAGTTTATTAGGCCTTGGTAAGTGGCACCGGTGCTTTTTAATCCGAACGACATTACGTTATAACAATAGGTGCCGAATTTAGTGATGAAGGAAGTTTTTTCTTGATTGCCTAGGTCCATCCAGATTTGGTTGTACCCAGAATAGGCATCGAAAAAGTTGAGTATCTCGTGGCCAGCCATCACATCGATCATGCAATCGATGTTAGGCAAAGGAAAAGAGTCCTTAAGGCATGCCTTGTTCAAGTCTTTGTAATCTACGCACATTCTTAATTTATTTCACTCTTTAGGCACTACCACTATGTTAGCTAACCAATCTGGGTACTTAACTTCCCAAATGTAACCTATTTTAAGGAGTTTGGATACCTCGTCTTTGATGAATGCATGCTTGACTTCAGAGTGAGGTCTCCTCTTCTGCTTAACCGGGTGGAACTTTGGATCCAAGCTTAGCTTGTGACTAGTTATTTCTGGCGGGATTCCTGTCATATCAAGATGGGACCAAGAGAAACAATCTATGTTAGCTATATGGAATTCAATAAGTTTTTTCCTGAGCTCGGGAGTTAGCCTCGTGCCCAGGTATACCTTCTGATCGAGAAAGTTTTCGATCAATATGACATGCTCAAGGACCTCGATTGTTAACTTGGAGGCATCAGAATCGTCAGGGGCGATGAACGACCTTGGAACTCCGTAATCATTAACCTCGCCCGCTTTTTGCTTCTCCAGTTTGGTCGGGGCTGGTGTCGGTGTAAGTGATTTCTATATAGATTCTTCCTTCCTAATCGACTTTGGATTCTTTGATGTCGAGAGTGCGGACATCGGGATTACCTCATTGACCGCTAACATTTATTTTGCAGCTGGTTGTTCTCTGTAAACTGTTTTGATCCCTCCCGGTGTGGGGAACTTCAATGCCTAGTGTAGTGTCGAGGGTATTGCCCTCATGTTGTGAATCCATGGGCATCCGAATAGGGTGTTGTACCTCATATCCCCCTCAATGACGTAGAACTTTATTTCCTGAATGGTTCTAACGATGATTACTAGCAGGGTTATCTCCCCTTTAGTAGTTTCACATGTCATGTTGAATCCGTTTAAGACCCGGACTGCAGGTACTATTTGGTCTTGTAGATCCAGCTGCTCTACGACCCTCGATCTGATGATATTGGCCAAGCTACCTAGATCAATCAACACACATTTAAATCAAGATTTATTTATGATTATAGAAATTACTAGGGCATCGTTATGCGGTTGCACGATGCCTTCAGCGCCTTCATCGTTGAAAGAGATGATCCCCTCTGAAATGTAATCTCGGGTTCATTTTTCCCTTGTAATGGACTTCAGCATTGGCCCCTGGGGGATGTCGATTACACCAATGATCATGTTGATGATATGTTGAGGTTCTTCTTGCTCGATCTACTTGTTAGAGTCTCTATTCCTGAAGTGATTTTTGCCTCGATTAATCAGAAACTCTCGGAGGTGTCCGTTATGGAATAACCGGGCCACTTCTTCTCTTAGCTGTCGGCAGTCTTCGGTCTTGTGGCTGTGAGTGCCATGATATTTAGACATCAGGTTGGGGTCTCTTTGGGAAGGATCGGAGTGCAATGGCCGAGGCCACTTGGTATCTTTGATGCGTTCAATGGCTGACACGATGCTGGCGACATCGATGTTGAATTTGTATTCTGATAACCTCAGTGGCTCCCTGGCCCCAATTGGCCTGTCGAAACCGTTTTTGCTCATGAGTCCCCGGCTATTATAGCCTCAATCGCTTCTTTTTTCATTCCTCATAGGGTTACGTCTGGATCTACTGCCCATTCGATCTCCGCTATACTGCTGATACCGATCTCTTCTTGGTCTTGGTTTATGATCGACGACTCTTTTATACCTGTCATTATTTCTGATAGGATAGACGGACCCAGAAGGGGCCCGGACTGATCGTCCTCGAATATGATTTTCGATTGGTACCTGTTATGGACGCCAACCCAAGTTACCACCGGGTACTCTATCAAATTTGTTTTTTTAGCTGCTGTAAAGCCTATGGGCTTTTGGGGTTGTGTGCTTGAGTGAATGCTTGAATGACCCAATCGTTCGCAACTGGGGGTAGGTCCACCTTTTCCATCTGAAACCTCGATACGAATTTCTTGAGCATTTCATTATCTCTTTGTTCCACTTAAAAGAGATCCGATTTTCTGGTCTCGACTTTGATGGCCCCGGCATGAGCTTTTACAAAGGCATCCGCAAGCATAGCAAACGAATCAATAGAATTAGGGGGCACATTGTGATACCATATCATTACTCCTTTAGATAAGGTTTCGCTGAACTTTTTCAGCAGAACCGACTCGATTTCGTCATCTTCTAAGCCATTCCCCTTGATGGCACATGTGTACGAGGTCACGTGTTTATTTGGATCCGCGATCCTATTATACTTTGGAATCTATGGCATACGGAACTTCTTTGGGATCGGTTTCGGAGTTGCGCTCGGAGGGAAAGGTTTTTGAATGAATTTCTTGGAATCCAGGCCTTTCAATATCGGGGGCGCTCCTAGGATTTGATCAACCCTGGAGTTAGAGGTCTTCATTTTTTTGTCGTTGTCTTCGATTTTCTTTTCTCCTAATTCCACCTGCTTTGTTAGTTCCTCAAGCATATTTATTACCTCGAGGTTGGTCCCGGGTTCAACTTCACCCGGCCTTTCCATGGCTGGTTTATTTCTGTGAGTGTTTTCTCAGGATGGTTCGAGCTCAACTCTACTGGAGGCGCGCCTTTGGTTTTGCAACTGGGCTATCGCTGCCTGTTGAGCATGTAACATTTCAAAGATCACATGCAAATTGATCCCATCACCCTCGCCGTCGTAAGTACTCCCGGCTATCGACCGGGCTCCCCCTCAAAGGCTATTTTCGGGGTCTGTAGGCAAGTTTGCGTCGATAGCCACAGGGTACTTCTCCTTTATCCCTTGCCTTGCTTTTTTGCTTGGACAGCCTCTGTTCTTAAGTAAAGGTTCCCCTCTCTAAAAAAAGAATATGTTAATCATTACCGATACCATGTAGAGTTGTTTTTCCTTGCTACAAAGGAGATTGGTATTGGTAGAGTTGCATTCAACCCCGCCTTTTTGTTTTTTGGTTGGTAATCACATCGGCCATAAAGTTGTCTATCACCTCGGACATGTGAGTTAGCATCGATGGGGTACACGACTGGAACTCCGTTTTGGTCAACATGAGGCACCTCGTTGCAAGGCACACTACATTTTTGTTCTCACCATGGTGGTCAGAGTTAGTATCAACGTTCAAATGAGCAGACTGAGAGTTCGACATTTTTTAATTTGACCTGAAATTAAAATCTCAAAGAACAAGTGTAAAATAGAGTGCGTTATGGAAATTTGTATCAAATTACCACTATTATCCCTAGCCCTACAGTAGGCGCAAACTGTTTACCCTAAAAAATGGATAACAATTGAATTTTTATGTGGTTTTAAGGATATGCGAATTAATTCAAAACAAGTGATTAATGACATTAGATTAAGCAATTGAAAGACGTAATAAATGACCAAACCAATGATAAGGGTGATTCCGGGCTCGGTTGATAGCTCGACGAAGAACCTGCGCTCGATTCCAAGCTTGTACTTATAAAGAACTTAAGAACAAAAATAAGAACTTTGAACAACAAAGAGAATTGAAATAAATTGCTTTGATGTGCGTGTTACAATGTATCCCATGAATAATAAGCGTCCCCCTTTATATAGTAAGAGTGTTTAACCCTAAGTACAATTCTAAGAAAGGTAAAAATATTTTGTTTCGCTAGTTATTAATTTTCTGCCGATGCGGATCGAGATTCACGTTGTGATATCCGATTGGTCGTAAGCATCACGACCATTTGTTAATTGTGTGCAAATATTGGGTAATGCTCTCCGAAGTCTTTATCCTCGAACCGGACCCAGAGGACCCGATCCCAATATCCTCCGAGGGCAGGTGTTTTACCCGAGCCTCGGTAGGAGGGGATCCTCGCTTTGACTCTGATTCATTACGGTTACGTTTCTGCTCTGTTTGACTCATCGGGAAATCGAGTCACGCAGTGGGCTTTGTGTAACCCGTATACACTTATATTCAACATAATACAACATACTTAACGCAAAACATTGTGTATTACATAGTCAATCAATAATACTTACACAAAGTCTCATGTGTTTGAGAGAGAAAAGAGGAAGAGGAGGAAAAGAAAGGAGGAAGAAAGGAGCGCAGAAGTCGTAGGAAGAAGAATAGGAGGCGACGACTGATCTGAAGTTGTAAAAATTAGGGCATATGTTAAATAATTTTTAAAATATAGGTATATGTTAAATGGGGCACGCCCCATGCAATTTATACAATTTTAGCCATCCATATTCCAGAATAATGCCAAATGGTTAATGGCCAATTTTAATACTCATAGACTTTTGGGAAGACCACGCATTAAAAATAACTTGATTGTGCTTAAATTGACTAAACAATAAATGAAAGCACCATCCCGGGGGTCCCTTAGGGGTGCAAGGAAGAAGAAATTTATTATCTATTGAGAGGCAAGTGATTGGTGTATGCTCTAATACGCTATTAGTATACTACTATACGGGGGAAAAAAAGAAATAGCTTAATTCACAATTGGTATTTGAAAAATAGTTATAGTTCGAAATTTAGCCATTTTTTCATGAAAAGATAAAATCTGAACAAAAACACCCTAAAAATTCGAAAAAATTCCAGTATAATATGCTAGAGTTCGAATTTTTTACATATGAGATTCCACATAATGTGCTGGAATTTCATAATGTGCTAGAGTTCCAACATAATATGCTGAACGTTTATACGCAGGAGTTCCATAATCCAGTATAATATACTGGAACTTTTCGTATTTCAACAAAACTAATGGCTATTTTTCAATGACTTTGCAAACGTTAGCTATTTTTCAATTACCAATCGAAAATTAGCTAGTCCGTATTATTTTCACCTGCTATACTCGAGTTGTTTTGACAAGAGTGGGTTGCTCTAGTAGTGAGCACCCTCCACTTCCAACTAAAAGGTTGTGAGTTCGAGTCACCCCAAGAGCAAGGAGGGGAGTTCTTAGAGGAAGGGAGCCGATGGTCTATCGGAAACAACCTCTATCCTAGGGTAGGTGTCACGACCCAATTTCACCTATAGGTCGTGATGGCGCCCAACACTACAGCTAGGCAAGCCAACTAATAAGTCAATCGTACATTCGTTAAACTTTTATTCCAAGTAAATAATAAAATACCAACTTCTACCAATGTGTGTGCCAAGACCCGGAGTCACAAGTGCATGAGCATCTAGTAGATTATGCAAAACTCCAAATACTGTCTGAAATGAAATAGACAGAATATAAATATAAGAAGAGACACTGGTAGCTGCAGAATGGTTCAGAAAGGCAGCTCACCACTATGCCTCGGGATTACGTGGGTATGTGATGATAGGTCCTCCACTAGTACCTGTCTCAGATCCTACACAAAAAGTGCAGCAAGTGTAGTATGAGTACGTAAACAACGTGTACCCAGTAAGTATCAAGCCTAATCTCGAAGTGGTAGAGACGAGATGGTCGACTTTGACACTCACTATGGGTCAATAATAAT
>AWOL01S0211656.1:0-10705 GCA_000715115.1 Nicotiana otophora
GCTCGGGCCGAGTATGGTACCGGGTGCCGGCCACGTCCCTTCAGGTTGGGGCGTGACAGTTACAGAGTGGTTCGCTCGGGCCAGTATGGCACCGGGTGCCAGCCACACCTCCCCAGGTTTGGGGCTTGACAATACCGCTGCTGCAGGTGAAAACATAGTTAATTCTTTTCATGATTATAACAGAGATAGTAAACATGACTTAAATTTCACGTCCATAATCTATATTAGGTTTGGGCATGGGAGCGGTTCGTACAGTTCCAGCCACCTCTGCCACCGATAGATCTGGATGCATCACCTCCACCGTTTCTCCCACTAGCTAGGAGGTGGGTATATAGGCGAGGCCACGTTGACGAGGTCGAAGCTCGACATCATCTCCCTTATTACAAGGATTTGTTGGATTTACTTGAAGGCGCTCAGGTACATATATACTTAAGTTTCCTTGGCTTGGCTTGATATGTCTTGCGTTTACTTACGATTCTTGTGTTTAATAAATAGTTCATATGGAGGCTAGACAGTGACGCGCTCGTAGCTGGATTGCCAGATTATTTCTCCCACGGTTGAACTGTGTGGATGTCTTCGGTCCCACTTATATGTCTCGATATAGTCGAGAATCATGCCACCAAGCAAGTCCTTCGACAGTTTGGTCGACCCCTGCTTGTACCTATTTCGCCTACTTGGCATTCCATACATTACTAGTCGGATGATCGCCGCAAGGTCGACCAGACATACTTGGCCTGGCTAGAGACCCAGATAGATGATTGGGACCAGAGGTATGGTCTGATTCCACTATACCCTCCACCGGACCGTTTGGACGGGGAGCATGAGTACATGGGTTGGTATCGCAGTGTTACCCTACTTCTCATCGGGAATCCTGTTCATCGCGCTGGTGATCGGTACATTCCATACACTGGGAGGCATGAGGCACTGGTATGCGCTATGTTTTGCATGCTAATGATTCTTTACGGTAGAAGTCAGTGAAGCCTTTTCAGGTCGACATGACAATACACATAATGCATATTGGTGATGCGCTACGTTTCGCGTGCTAATAATTTTTTAGGGTACAAATGGGTGTAGCTTTTTCAGGTCGATAGTTTTTTCAAGTCGACATGATAATACACATAACGCATATTGGTGATGCGCTATGTTTTGCGTGCTAAATTCTTTAGGGTGCAAGTGGGTGCAGCTTTTCAGGTCACAGCTTTTTCAGGTAGACATGGCAATACACATAACACTTATTAATGATGCGCTACGTTTAATATACAAGTTCGTGCAGTTTAGTTCTTCTTAAGTTGAACCAACAGTCCAGTATTCAAAAACCATTTCAAGAACCATTACAACATTCATTTTAGAAATGGCACTAACATTTAATAAGTGGTTTAAGAAGAGGCAAAAAGGTGAAGGTAGTTCAACAGATCTATATGGAACACGTCATAACACAATTGATCCTTACCTTGAAAACATATGCTAGGTTGCTATACAGATTTGGTTGATGACAAGTGGTATAGTATTCTATGTCCCTTGAAAACTAAGCCTATCAATATACACACTGATCTTAAAGTTGCATGGCAGATTATTGAGGGTGAAACGCATTTTACAAAGCCTGAAGGTATGCGAATTTGGGGAGAAAAACTACAATGGGTTCCCCTTTACTCAAAAAGGTATGATTATGAAGTACTATGCTACTAGCATGGGCTAGTTGTACCACAAGCACTGTCTGCTACCTTCCAAACAAATACACACAAAGATGAACCGGAAGTGATTCGACATTTGATGAAGGAGATTTTAAAGATGGAAAACTCACTAATCGTTCATCATGCACTGGATGATCTTAACTACCTGCAAGGAACAGAGGATCAGAATTGGGATTTATTAGAAAATAAAAAATTGCATAGAGACATTGATTATCCTATTTTTCCAACAGTTGTCGAGTGGAAGGGACTACCTAAGTTTCTACCGCAAACGTTGGACGTAGGAGTCCCATATTGTTGTAGAAATCAAGCAAGTGGTCTTATTGATATTAGCGATGAAATATAAGAAATGTGTGTCAACTAGGGCCTAGATTACGATGCCCTCGGTCCGGACGAATGTGTACAAGATGTTGACAAAGAAGATAAAGACAATGACAATGAAATAGTGCCAAACAGTGACTATAATGGCGAATGAAAATTATTATTTATTTCTTGGGGAATATTTTAAATTGTTGTATTGAATCTTCAACGCTAAATGTCAATTAGATTTAACCCTATTGGAAACATAATGTTATTTCAGAAATATTACAAACTGAACCTTTACAGACATTTAGTACAACAAAAATAATGCAACAAAACACTAAGTTTATCCTTGATAATTGGGCACATTGGATGAACTACCACTGGAAGCTGAATTCCCATCGCTTCCCAAACCAACTGAAGGACATTTATGCTAATCGTGTCCTATTTGGGAACATATGCCATATTTATGCGCATAAACGGTATCACCAACATCTATTTGGTTCCGTATCAGCGTTCTTTTTTGCACTTGTCGTTGATGCATATAATCCTTGTTACACGCCATTTTAAATGGTTCCGACAGCCAATAATTCTTAGCACCCACTGGTTCGAGGTGGCCACTATAGGTGTTTACGTATGCAGCAATACTATATTTTTTATCAACATACCTCGTCGCCGCAAAACCTGTATGTTGAAAGCACTGCATGGCATATGATCATGGCAAGTGATAGATTGACCATTTCCCACGCGAACATAATCTTCTAGATTCATTGATGGTGTGGGTATTATTACCACGGTTTTGATGTAGACCAGTGCGAACTTCAAAAATATTTCGCTCACTGCAATACTGCAAAAAAAAAATGTATGCCACTGTGCTCGCTTCCTATATTTCTCAAATCGTTTCATCGGATGTGGCATAAATTCAACACCCATTTCTATCAATGACGATGCACTTCTGGATCTTTCAACAAACCTCTACGCCATCTGCTTGAATGACATCCACACCATGGCAGTGACAGGCAATCCATGTGCAGACTTCAACAACCCGTTGAAAGACTCTAACACGTTTGTAATCAAAATTCTCCATCTTCTACCACCATCCTTATGCAAAGTCCACTTGTCAAGCTCATGTCGCATCAACCAACGATAGGCTTCTGGGCCTTCCTGCCTAATTAAGTCCATTCGCCTCCTGAATTTACACTCTTGATGACCTGTTGCAGTCATCCGCATTAAATCATGTAAGTTCTTTTTCGAATGATCCCTTTGGAAGTTGGCCTTCAAGTGCCTAACACAGTAACAATGGTAGGCATACGGTTCCTGCCATGCACGCAAATTCTGTACAGAACTTAAAATACTACCATGCCGATCAGATATTAGACAAATACCTGAACGCTGTCTGACAACGTACTTCTTCAAGTGGTTCAAAAATAATGTCCAAGTCTCTTGGCTTTCATTGGCACGATTAGCAAATGCGAGGGGAAATATTCTTCCATTAGACTCTACTGCAACATCGATCAACAACTTAATATCATACTTTCCATAGACATGAGTGTCGTCTATGGATATTACCGGCCGACAATGCACAAAACCATCAATTGCTAGTTTAAATGCCCATAACACATATCTGAATATGAATTCTTATATTTTCGGACTCCGCTCAAGCTTTCATTCAACAACAGTCCCGAGGTTAAAGTGTTTCAATGTAGCCATATACCTGGGTAAAGTGGCAAAGAACTTATCCCAGTTACCATAAACAATCTCAAACGCACATTTACGCCCGAGAAATGCCTTTCTTTTGGTAATGGTACACCCACATACCTAGGAGACAGATGTTATACACTCTTTAATTTTGTACCTTATGGACGATTCAATGTGTGGAATCAAGACAAGAGAAATCAAGTTAACATTCAAGTTAAAATGATTCCCACTGAATGTGTCCATATCACAAGTGTGGGTGCCAATGTATTTCCCAGAATCCACATATTTGTTTTCAACTTTCTCGCACGCAGCATCCATGTACAACCTTGTAACCATCTACGACAAATAACCTTGTATACTTCCGGAGATGACTCATGAACCTTGATGTCACGACACTCTTTTATGATGTATATTCACACCGCCCTGCTTAGGCGCGCTTTATCAGCAAAAAACATATTCTTTGACAGTACCGTTGGTCTAGATTCATCCCACATTGTTGTCCGAATGTCGTTAAGATCCCTTGTAAGAGCATCCACATCCGACATATTGGGAAACTGATCAAGGTACATAATCCCCCTTGAATAAAAGGTCACATGTGACTCGTACACTCTGGGTCTAATGGGAGATGGAGTCTGCATATATAGAGCATGCTCATTGGTGGCATCATGCTCCCTCGGCAAATCAGGTTGCTCATTTTCATTCTCATCATCATCCCTCATCAGGGAAGGGTGTGTCATCTCTAGACTTATCAGCATTGTTATCATAATCACTATCATCTTCCTGACTCTGTGCTTCTGCTAGATCCTGATTAAGTATATCGTCTTCGGGCAATTGAGTAAGGACAGGACCTTCAAGTTGCTCGTTTTCACTGCACAACCAATAAAATAATAAGTTTCTCAAATTCATCCAAACATTATATATAAACTTTATCTCTTAACTTACAAATCATAATATGTTAATATCCCATGATGCACATTATCGAGTTACTGATGATTCCCGAGTGGACCACCATGATCCAAAATATCAAAACTGGCATATTCCAACTGTTCGTTGGTTCATAACTTATAAAATTCATATTTGACAGGTACCCCCTTTGAAATATATGAGTGTTAATACAAATATAATACATAAAAAATATAGTAATACAAAGAAAAATTAAAATTTACCGCTCAACGTGTGGATTATGTAAACTTGGGGAGAAATTATGTCCTCGCTCCTCATTCATCCGTGGAGATAAGTTTAGATCTGGCCAAACTCTTTCAAACGGAACCTATTCAAATAAAACTTCTCCAAAAACACCACCTGATGATTGAGGGTTATCCCTATTTTGCGGAACCTCAACATTGCGAACGTCTTCAGACTTGACGTACATTTCCAACATTTTTATCATAAGAAGTTCCTGGTGTTCATTTTGAGTCCTCAAAACATCTATCAGAGTTTCATCGTCTTCCATGTTAAACTCAGTATAACAAGCAACCCCTTGCGGAGTAACAGAATATGGATATCTTTCGGTTACTTTAATATTAACCGAACGTTTCCTCATACTCATTTTTCACATAAAAACGAAACCAATCTATCGTACTCCATTGTAAGTGGCAACTTAACAATACACTGTAGAGAACAACTATAGCGTATTGAGTTATTCTCCATGACAACCTCAACCCCTCCCCCCCTCCCCCAAATATAATGCAACCCTATTTTTTTTTTCTCTTCGGACATTATGACATACTGTAGAAAAAGTTAAGTAAAAAAATATTTCAGAATGAATAAAAGAAAATAAAAAGGATGTAGAAGATGTGGAGGATCCTGAATGAATTTTTAACGAAACAATGAAACTCCTTAAATAAGCAAAAAATCAATGCGGGGGTACAATAATTGAGGATATAGCACATTCATTATACGCGCTATATATGTAGCGTGATAAATGCATGCGCTATACCCACCAATTATTGGTGGGTCGGTAAAATTCAAATATAGCGCATGGGTTGCATGTGCTATACTTTAACGGACAAATGTGACGTTAAGGTATAGCGCATTCAACCCATGCGTTATAAATAAATTGGTCATCCGTTGATTTTTCATCTATTTTGGTGGTTTGAGTCCAAAAATACCACACTTTGGTTCCGGATACTAGGTTTTTCACGTGAGTGACCATAAAATGCCTATGTGTTTGGACATAAAAATTGTACGTATTTTTTTTTTAAAAGTAGTTTTTGAAATTAAGTTGAAAAATAGTATTTAAAATTTGAAATCATGTTTGGACATGCAACACTTGAAAAAATGTTACAATTTTGTGAGTGGGGAAAATAATTCTGAAAAAGTGGTGAAAATCACTTTTTGGTTTTTGAAAACCTCATTTTCAATTTTTTTCAAAAATTTCATGGACAAACACATTTTTAAAAAATAAAGGAAAAAAATTTATAGACAAAAGGGGGCTATATATAAGATTTATTTTTCCTATTCAGTTTTCGGTAATTGTATTGGAACTCTGATTAATTTAAATTGGCGTCATGTAAGGCTCATTAACGATGAAATACTTCTTATCGGGATATTTCTTTATTCTAGTAACTCGAACACGAGATCTCTAATTAAACGTGAAGTATATTAATCATCGCACCACAATCCTTGAACGCCAAATATAAGACCCAAAACCTAAGACCTCTAGTCACTATGCAACTCAAACTCCAAAGATTAAAGTTCCATGATTGAAAACAAAAGGACGTGACAACTGACATGTAAGCAGTTGGTGAAAACTCATACAAGAAACCTAGGGATAGACAAGTTGAGTGACCCTAGGAAGCTTAATTAGATGTAATGTAAGACTCACTATGCAACTCAAACTCCAATATCAAAGTAAGATACATGATTGAAAACAAAAATACACTAATAAGAAGCTGGTGCAAACTTATGAAAAAATGCCCCCATCTCCTTAGAACTGCTCACCTACGTCCTAGAGATACCGCAATCTTAAATAATGGATTATACTCCCTCCGATTCAAACTAAGTGTCCGTTTAACCATTCGCATTCTCTTTAAGAAAAATATTATTTTCTAAAAAAAATAGGTAATTTGACTAAACTATTCCTAATTATTTCATATTATTAACTTGATACATTCAGACTTGGTCACTTAACACTTAGCATTAACTAGTATGAAGTATGAACATATTGCAAGGGTTAAAAGAACACTCAACTAACTAGTATGGACATATTGCAATGGTTAGAACTTAGAAGAATACGCCAAACTTGGAATCTGTAAAAAAAGTGAAATGGCAAAATTTTGAATGGCAGTCAAACTTGGAATAACCAAACGTTGAACCTATTTAATGATATCACAAAAAATTGGAATAATTTAAATACTTTTAGGAATATGTAAATAAGGGCAATTCTGAAAAAGTAAGGTTAATTCTTTCATGATTTAGTAAGTTGACGCTCATTTTGAAAAAAAAAAAAAAAAAACAAGAAGCCAAAATCGACACTCTTTTTGAACAGGAGGGAGTAACTGCTTAGAGCAAATTAATCTATATATGAATCAGTTTTAATTAAGTGCAGTCTATTACTAAGATTGTTTGAAAAGTAACAAAGTTTATTACTCCTTCCGGTCCATAATAAATGACTTTTTTTGTATTTGACACACCCCTTAATAAAATATTAATTCCTAGAAAATAAATAAATATTTTGATAAGTCTACCCTTACTTAAAATTTGTATATTGTTAACTTGACACATTGGCATATGTAAATAAGGGAATATTTAAAAACCTAAACTTAATTCATTCTTGATTATGTAAAAAAAACAATACTTATTTTGGACCCAAATAAAAAGGCCAAAAGGTCATTTATTATGAACCGGAAGGAATAATTTGATTCTAGTTGACTGTGAAATATAATGAACATCTTACTATGTGCTTCTGGCGCTTGTGTCAAGAATATAAATTACTCCTAAGTTTGTGAAATTGAAAATGATACTTTGACAAGTGAGGCTTGTTCAGTTGGTAAAAACACTTCACCTACGACCATTAGGTCTTGGGTTCGAGTCACACTAGAGTGGAAGTATGGAAACACTATAGATTCTTCTAATTTAGGAGGGATTTTAAAAAAAAAGAAAAAAAAAAGATACTTTTGGAGTAGTGTGTGTCAAATAGCAGCAGGTAGAGAGGATTATAGAGGTGGAAACAAGATCCGGTTTAATCGGCCACGTACTAACACTTTGCACCAAACAATCTTAAATCTAATATTCTAACTCCTTCGATTAGCTGATTTTAAATAGCTTATAAGTTTGAAGTGGTGAAACTGATTTTTTAAATAACTATTTAAGTGTTTGGATAGAAGTACTGAAACTGATATTAAACAGTTGATGTGTTTGATAAAAAAATGCCGATAAGTTGTTTTATATTAAAAGGACTAAAATACCTTTAAAACTTGACAAAAGATTATAAATGAAAAAGTTTATTTATAAACAAAAAGGGTGAATAACGAATATGGAATGAAGAGAAAGTTAGAAAACTTATTTTGGAAAAAATATTTTGTGAATTACAAAATATTATTAAGGATAAACCAGTAAAAAATTTGGTCAAACTAAAAGTGCTTATAAGTTGAAAAATCATAAGTTGGGGATGACCAGCTTATGACTTATGGCTAATTTTAGCTTATACGCACTTTGGATGTTTGTCAAACACGTAGATAAGCTAAAAAATATTTATAAGCCAATTTGATCAGCTTATAAGTTTAACCAAATATCCTCTTAGAGTCAACATATCTTATCAAGCATATATTTATTCAAATTCAAATAAATTAATCCTTGAGAAAAAAAATTAAACCAGGCCTTAGTCAATATAAGTGTTTAACTTCATTTATCCCCATTTCGTAGGTTCCTGTTCCCAAATGATGAAGAAAACAACACACATTGTACTATTAGGAACTTATACCGCCTGGTAGAACAAAATTTAGTAGCTTTCATTATAAGCTTAATAGGTTATTACGACTTTACCGCAATGACTGTAATCTAAAATCATCACTACTCACTGAGAAGGATTTACCTAAGATCTTAGGCGTGCTTTTTGTTGGAAATGAAGTTATAATCACGTATACATGTTTAGCTTAATCAAAGGATTATTGTCACTTTCTTTTGTTTTCTCTGTAGAAAGAGATGAGAATAATAATATATACAGTAAAAGTATCCTATAAATTTTCTTGAATTATTAAAAGAATATTATATGGGCCAAAATCTGGCTTTAGAATATTTAAGCCAAAATAATACTAAGGGAAGAGTTCACAAGTCGTCGTTTGTCGAAATGGGCTGAGAAGCAGCAAAGTCTGTGGTCGAAGAGTCAACAAGGGTCGAGGTCGAGTGTCGTTGACAGAGCTGTAACGACTAGTTTTCAAGATAGGATACTAAAGAGAATATTCTAGTGGATATTCTCTGCACTTGTACTGTTAGAGTTTCTCAGGAACATGTCCCATATAAATAGTAAAAAAGACAATGATAGGGAACATATAATATTCATTTGTAAATAACACACTTTGACTTAAAGATTCGGCTCTCACTTGCTAAGATACAAACATCACATTTTCACTAAGATTCTTGCCCACACTTTTTCACTAGATTCGAAAATAACTCGAATATTCAAGGGATTGTCTATCATTCATCATTGTGAAGAATATCCATTTATTCTATCTTTTTTGGGTGACTCATTCCCTCTATTTACTTAAATACTATTTATTACTATTCATTGTTATTAAATGCAACACTATTATTTCTGATTTGTGGAATATTTATTACACATTACTGTTATTGACCGGCCACATTTGCGTGGTATATATTGCTTCTTTAAAAAACACATCTAAGAATATTATTATTAGCTAAGATTAACCCATATTCACATAAATTTAATTATTTGAATTAAGATCTATATTTTCTGGTCAAACAAACATATGATTGTGCATAAATGTATTCTTATTGTCATTGTTTTTATTGTAAAAAAAAATAATTGTCGAAAAAATATACATAAAACAAAAAATAAATTATAATTGACCACAAAACCAATTGACTATTGCAATATGCATATTCTAAATTTCTTGAATATGCATTATCAACTTCCAATCCATATTCCTAAAATTGTAGACTATACAAATTCTCAGTTTCTTTTTCCCTGCTTTTCTCATTGTCTTTTTTTTTCTGTATATACATTTCACATTGTCAATTCACCTCAACCTCTATCCTACCCCTCCAACAAAACAAAACAAAATAATCACAAAAAAATGGAAGTACTATAAACCGGCAATAATGGGAGAAAAATCGCCGCAAAAATCAGAAATCCCAGACGCCAACCAAAGCCTCTCATTAAAAACCTCCTGCATATCCTCCGGCATAAACGGCATCCGACAAAGCGGACAAGTTTTTTGATCATGGTCCATCCAACGGTCCAGGCAACTCCTATGAAATATGTGACGGCAATTCGTGAGCCGTCGGATCTCATCCTCCCCATTAAACTCGTACAAGCAAACCGCACAGCTCTCTGGTGGGTCCACTAGCTCGGAAAACTTGACCACCGGTAAAAGCTCCCGGATTATAACCGCCGACAAGGAGTACTGGAGCTCCGAACAAGATTCGGGTCGGGTTGGAAACGACATTTCGGGTTCTAGGATATCTCCTAGACCCAATGTTGTGAAAAGTGTGCAAATGAACTTTCTAATGTAACCCAAAATTGTAAGAATGTGTACTAGTAATTTTGGAAGAAATAGGTCCGTGTAGCCTACTGGAAAACCCATAATTGTTACTCGTCTATATAAACAAAAATTAAGTTGAAAGATTGACAGTAGAAATGAGAGATGAAGATAAAAAAAATATATTCCCTAAGATTGACAGTAGAACTGACTGATATTTTTGTTGTTGAGGAGAGAAAACGGGAGCGGGGGAGGTTGGGTTATATAGGCGGGTTACTGGTTAAGAAGTGGTGAAAAGACAGAAATAGGGTTGAAGGGTACAGAGGGAAAATTGTTTTTGGGGGGTTTGGGGGGGGG
>AWOL01S0211700.1:0-11537 GCA_000715115.1 Nicotiana otophora
CTTCCCTCCATGTCACAATAACAGAATTCATTTTTTACAATATTCCTGGTTAATAAATGAGCTCAATACACTTGGCTTGGTTCTATAGTTCCACCGCAATTTGCAGAACAATGCCTTTGAGACATCGTGCAGTGATCTAAAGCCAATCCCTCTTCTTCATATAGCATACTCAAGGTGCTTCATGATGCCCAATGCCTGCTACTGCCTCCTACTGAGATGCTCCAGAAGAATTGGGGCAAATATTTTATGCAGCTTGTTTATTACATAGTTAGGAGGATTTACTGCTGAGAGTAAGTGTATGGGCATACTCTACAGAACATGTGCAATTAAAACTGCTCTGCCGCCTATAGAAAGAAACTTCTCCTTCCTTGTTTGCAACTTGTCCAAGACCTTAGTGATCAGACCTTGATAATAGTCCATTTTTCTCCTCGAGTAAAAAAATAGGACATCCTAGGTACATAAATGGAAATTCTTGCTTTTTGATCCCAGTGATCCTTTCCACTTCATTTGTCACCTCTATATATGTTAAATGGTGCATATAAACAACTGATTTGGTCTTGTTCACTAGCTGCCCAAATGCAGCCTCATATGTACTCAAAACTTCCATAATTAATCGCAATGATATAGCATCAGATGAGGAGAAAATAATAGTGTTATCTGTGTAGGCTATGTGGTTATAAACCAAAGCCATAGAAGTGCAGATTCAAGTGTAAAACATTTAGACCCCTCGATAGTGCCTCAGTAACTAGATAAATAATGTAGGCGACAATGGATCTCCTTGCTTGACTCCTCTCAATGATTTGAAAAAAACCATCAGCTTTCCCATTGATGAGAACATAATACCAATTATTTGAGACAATTCCAAACACCAAGCCAATGAATCTCTCTGAAAATCCCATCTTCCTAAGCACCTTAGTCAGAAAGATCCAAGACAACCTGTCATATGCCTTAGTCATGTCGAGCTTCATAACCATATTTGGTCCAACTTTAGTTTTAAGTCTAATATCTGTAATAATCTCATGTGTGAGCAGTACATTTTCTATAATGCTTTTCCCTTTCACAAAGCTAGCTAGTTCTTCATATATAAGATTAGGCAGTAGCCCCACTAGCCTCTCATGAATCACCCTCGAGATAACTTTGTTGGTAACATTGCTAAGGCTTATTGGTCTCAAATCAGAAAACGTTGTCACTTCTTTTTTCTTTGGGAGTTGGACCAGGTTTGTTTTGGCAGTTCATGGCCATTGAAAAAAGCTCTTACCATATCAAATAAAGCATCCCCTATTATGTCCCAGCATGAGTGATAAAAACTGCCCGTATATCCATCAGGACCTCCTGCACTATCTCCATTCAAACCAAACACTGCATTTTTTACCTCATCTTTTGTTGGTTGCTTCACTAGTTCTGAATTCTGCTCCATATTGACCAGTGTAGGCACATGATTTATAATACCAAATGAAGTAGGCACTGTGATTTCTTTGAATTGATCTTCATAGATCTTAACTGCTTCCACATCAATCTCTTCATCTTCCTCAATCCAATTACCTAGACTGTTTTAAATCCTTTTGAGTTGCAGCCTCTTCCTTCGACCTTTGACTTGAGCATGAAAGAATTTGGTGTTCCTGTCACCATCTTTAAACCAAGCCATTCCTTATTTCTGTTTCCAGTATTGTTCCTCCAAAGCAAGGAATTTGATCAACTCTGCCTGCACTTTTTGTAATCTCTCTCTATTCATCTTTATTGAACTGGCTTCAAACTGAGCTTCATGAACCATAACTACTTCCTTCAAACTTGCAATCTTCTGAAATATGTCACTATATGTTGCTTGACTCCAATCTAACAATACCTTTTTTTTAGTTTCTTTAACTTGTAATTAAACATGAAAAATGGACTTGCAAAGAAATCAGCATGCCAGTTCTCTCTCACAACTTGTTTAAATGACTCATGCTTGACCCACAAATTAAGAAACATGAAAGGTTTCTTCACTGGAGCAGCCTCTATATAACATTTCAATTGCATGGGACTGTGATCTGATCCTATCTTTGACAGATATGTTACTTCTATTCCTGAGAAGGTTTGTTGAAATTCAATATTTGCTAGACATCTATCCAGCCTTTTGAAAATACAATCCTCTTCTGCCCTCCCATTCTACCAAGTAAAAATACTACCTTTGAAGCCAAGATCAAATAGATTGCAGGTGTTAACATAGTGTCAAAAATCATCAATTTCATTCCAGGACACTGGAAATCCACCAAATTTTTCTTCTTCATCCCAAATGACATTAAAATCTCCACCTACAAGCCATGGCACAGTCATGTACCTTGCCATTGCATACATTGAATCGCATAATTCTATTCTCTCGATGGCATCACATTTAGCATATACCAACGTGTATCATCCGCATAGGCTAAATAATTTATTTTTGGGCTCCATTTGGGCAGTCCAAATCCACAAAAATATAAATTTTAATGTAATACATTCAAACTTCTAGATAAAGCCTCTGCATCTAAGATGAATATAGTAGGAGATAAAGGATCCCCTTGCTTCACTCCTCTTGTGGATTTAAAAAAATCATACTGTTGTCCATTTAGTAACACAGAATACCAGTTATTCGATATGATACCAAAGATCAAGCCTATGAATCTTTCTCCAAACCCCATTTTCCTCAAGACCTCAGTCAAGAAGATCCAAGATAATCGATCATAAGCTTTCGTCATGTCTAACTTTATCACCATATTAGGCCCGACTTTTGTTCTCAACCTAATATCCGTAATTATCTCGTGTTAATAACACATTTTCAACAATGCTTCTGCCTTTAACGAATCCTTCTTGCACATCAGATATCAGATTGGGAAAGAGGTCAACCAACCTTTCATGAACCACCCTTGAAAATATTTTGTTAACAAAATTGCCCAGGCTAATAGGTCGCATATCTGAAAATATAATCACCTCCTTCTTCTTTGGAAGTAGTACCAAATTTGTATGAGTTATAAATTTTGGTAGCTCATGTCCATTAAAGAATGCCTTAACCATGTGATGTACATCTTCTCCAATTATATCCCAGCATGTATGGAAGAAACATCCAGTGAAACCATCCGGCCCCCTTGCACTATCACCATTAAGCCCAAACACAACATGCTTAGTTTCTTCCTTCGTTGGCTGCTTCAGTAGTTCTTGGTTCTGTTTAGAGTTAACCATGTGAGGTACATGATTAATAATGTCAAAAGCATCAGGAGTTATATCTTCATGAAATTATGCCTTAAAAAATTCCACTGCTTCACTAGCCATATCTTCATCATTTTCAATCCAGTCACCTTCAGCATTTTGAATCCCTTTGAGCTGCAATCCTCTCCTCCTACCATTAACTTGAGCATGGAAAATTTTTGTATTTCTATCCCCATCTTTGAACCAAGCCATACCTGAATTTTGCCTCCAGAATTCCTCTTCTAAAGCCAAATAACGTATCAGTTCTGCCTGGACTTTGCGTAACCTCTCTCGATTCTGTTGAGATAGATTCAGCTCAAAATGAGCTTCATGGACAAGGACCACTTTTCAAGTCTTGCAATCTTTTGAAAAGTTTCCCCACATGTTGCCCTACTCCATGAGGATAAAACTTTCTTCAACTTCTTCAATTTATAATTAAAAAGAAAGAAAGGATATGCGCAGAAATCAACAGTCCAGTTTTCCTTCACCACGTCAATAAATGATTCATGCTTTGTCCAAATATTAAGAAATCTAAACGACTTCTTGATTGAGACAATGTTGGTAGAAACAGTCAACTGGAGTAGGCTATGATCTGACCCAATCTTTGAGAGATGAGTAATCTCCAAACTTGAAAACGACTGTTGGAATTCAATATTAGTGAGAACTCTATCCAAGCGCTTGAAAATACAATCGTCTTCATCCCGACCATTCCATCATGTGTAAATACTACCCTTAAAGCCACTATCATATAGATTACACGTATTAACACAATGCCAAAAATCCAGAACTTCATTCATATGCACTAAAAGTCCTCCAAACTTCTCCTCTTCATCCCATATAACATTAAAATCACCTCCCACAATCCATGGAAGTGACATATCACTTGCAAGTGCATACATTGAGTCCCATAGTTCAATCCTCTCAATTGCATCGTATTTCGCATACACTAGTGTAAGAATAAAAGTCTTCTGAGTATCCATATTGACAAGCTTCATAGTGAGTTGTTGTTCCAAGTCCATCAGTAGCATAACATCATACACTTCATCAAAGAAAGCCCAAATCTTATTGGAAACATTACCAAAAGCCTGGGCAAATCCAATTTTCCTCCTATATTTTTCCAATTTTCTAGCACGTTGCATTGGCTCCATAAGCCCAATAAACTCAAAGTAATGTTGTCTATGCATTGTGATAGCCCTTTCAAAGGCCTTCTTAGTGTTAACTGATCTCACATTCCAAATAAGTGCATTCATTGTAACAAATTTGATTTAGAAATAGTCCTTCTCATTTGTACACCTGCTGGTTGCAAAATGTGAGTATCCTTCTGTTGCTTCTTTCTCCCCTTGCCAGTCGACTTCCCTTTCTCAATCTGCCTTGGTGAAATGTCTCCTTGCCTGGCTATATTTATAAAGTTTTGTGTGGTGGATTCTTCATCTAAATCTTTCCCTTGAACTTCCAGATTTCCATGGACTTCATCTTGTTGAAGGTGAGTAACAATATGTGTTTTGACAGGTTTTTGAACCAAAGAAGAGTTCACTTTTTCCTGTGTATTCTGGCTAGCCTTCGTGGTGACATATTTGAAGCTACCACTATCATCATATGGTTTTTCCATTAATCCTAACTCCCCTTTTTATGAGTGATAAAATGCTTTTCCTTCTGTATGTCATTCAGGTTTTTTCATGCAACCAAAAGCAGTGAATTTTTTGATAGTGTCAGCTGCACTCCTTTGAATTGCAGATTTGCCAACCAAATTATTTTGATCAATACCGTTAACTAGTTTAGGCAATTCAACGCCCTCTGTATCCTCTGCATTTTCATGATCATTACCAACCTTCCCTAACTTGCTTTGTTGCTGCACTTGTACACCATTAACACTTTGCTCTTCAGCTTGTTGTTCTTAATCCTGTAGAGGACCTTCTTCATCACTTTGAAAACCAACTTATCCTTCTTCCGAATATTCTTCAGCTTGATCACACCACAACTTACTAGTGACCAATTGTGTTTTGCCTAGTGCGTTGTTCAAGTCATCTGTGACAGCTGAATCAATAGTTTGTGAAGGAATTTCTTTGTACGATTGATTTGTAGTAATACCTTGCCCAAAAGTTCTATGTACCCATTGTGTTGTTGATTCCTTTTGCAGTCCTGCCTTACTCCCTTAGGCACTAGGATTGAAAATATGGGCTTTATGGTTAAGCTTCGTGGTCGACGACCTAATCTGAACTTCCCCTGCTTCTTTCATCACTGTAGCTTGTTGATTCTGATCCATATCCTCCATTGCTTCTTCAAGTATTGTAAATTTGTTTGCAACTGGCACAACTTCTCTAGATGATGTAGCCCCTTTCGTATTAGTCGAGGCATCTATCAAAGCAAGTTCCTTCCATGTAGTGGCATTTTTTTTGAAAGTAGCTACATTATTAACTAGATTAACAGAAATATTGTCAGGATTAACAGAAAAAGTTTATGTCCTGTTCACCACACTTGCTGCCCTATTCACTGCGACCAAATGACCAAAATCCTTTGAAGTAGCAGCAGTGACACTGTCTGCAGCAGGTCGTTGCACTAAGTCATTTTGCCCTACTTTTTTCGCATCCAAGATCTGTCTAGCATCACCTTTGAACTGTTCTACATTGCTCGTTTCATGAAACCTATTCATTATAGTATCAGTTGCCTCTTCAGTTGTAATAACCTTCCTCTGCAACACGCGACATACTCAGTCTTCATGCCCTTGATGTTTGCAGAAAGAGCAATATTTTGTTAGATTATCAAACACAACCTGCTGATAGAATTCAACAGCTTTCCTAATTTTTTTATCCATGATTTTTAACTTCACTTTACTAGAATGTTTGTCCAGTAAATCAAGTAAAACCTTAACCCTTGCAGCACTCGGTCTTGTACGATCTTTTGTAGCTTTGTCCACGGCTAGTGGCTTACCAACTCCTGATGCTATTGATAACAGAGATTTTTTCGCAAAGAAATTGGGTGGCAAATCTGGAAATGATATCCAAACAACAGCCTTCAAAGTTTCTTCCTTAGGATTGAATCCAATAGTCCATGGAAATGTCCGAAAGAAGAATTCCTCTCCTTTGGTTTTAACATGTCCTGTCGATCTTGGTAAGAACTGCACATAATCATCATATAGATCAAAACGCACCAAAAGATGACGATATTCTAGTTGGCCAATATTGCAGCAACCATGGACGCCAAACAGTCTCGAAAAGGTCTACCTAAGCTCGCACAGATCTGGTTTTCCATACGAGAATTTGACGACGACGGCATGGTGTAATCCTTCTTCAATTGAGAATCCGTTAACCTCTTCCAAGCTGAACTCAATCGTTGGTTCTCCGTCAACGATTTTAATAGGAATCAAATCAGCTTTTGAAGTTTAGTAGCAGTTTTTGTAGGTTGAATCTGAGCAGCGTATGTTTGTTTGGGTTGTGTGTTTTGGTTTTGTTCATTTGTTAATTTGGAAGACTCTCCCACAGCCAAATGCTGGGGAGAGGATGCAGCAGCCATGGCTGCTTAGGAGTCCATCGGAGCTCAAATCGCCAGATTTGTGCGATGAACAGTGACGTGTTGGTACTGTTCACGGCATTGTAGCATGCGACTCTTGAGAGAAAAACTTTTAGAGAGAGAGAGTTTTATTTTTTTTGCTAGAGTTTTTTTTTAAATTCATAGGCGGGGTGCCTAGGCTAGTTTTTATATATGTAATAAATAAAGAAAACAGTGTAGCATGTTATCTTACAAGGGTAAGACGATAAGATATGTCTAGTACATATATCCTATTATCAATCTTGGGTTTGTGAAGCCCAAAATTGATATTACAATTTGATTTAATATGCATATGAAAAGCAATGTCTAAAACATGTATAAAAGCTAGCCTATTACACTCGTAGCAATTTTCTGCCTTTGCGCGCATTTGTTTGCCATTGCATATTTGATTATCTTCCTTTAGTTGTACCATGTCTGCACGTGAGGAGTCCAGTATTAGAGCCATTAACCAATTTGCTTCTCCTTCTTTATTGAGTATATAGAACCTATGATCGTCCACACATTGAATAGCATTTCCTATCGCAAAGTATCCTGCCTTTATATGCCATTGTTTTTCCAGCTTCATGTCGTGTCTGTTTTTATCTTTATCAATCCAACTTCTCAGCATTAAATCTTACTCATGGCGTTTATGATCCAATAGTATACCTGCAATGTGATACAACACCGCCAAATCCCACGCACCTGCAATGTTTCCTCTGTTGCAGCAGTTCTGTACATAATTGAACGTGTCATTTTTCATGAAGAATACATAAGCTTTCGAGCAGCGCATTGATGATATCTTTTCATGATCCTCATTATGGATTGTAGGAGTAAAGAAATTAACTCCTCAACCCATATACTGGCCTAGTTATTTATTGCCAAAAGTACATGTCTGCCATAGTGTGGTGCTTGAAACAACTGGGCAGCTTTCTCATATAATTGCCTACTTAATTGTCCCTACCTTGTAGCTGTCAATGATAGCTACTGTTTTTAGGAACTAGGACATATGAATATATAGTGGAAAAACTCCACCCCCAGCTCATGGCAATAGTCCGTAATGTCCTCCAAATTATCCTCGCTTCTATGCTTGTGCCTATCTTTGATTTCCTCCCAGTGGAATGAGTACATAGTACTAATACCACCAACTGGGAGTTTCTTAAAATATAGGGCATAAATACAGTACCTTCTCCGGCAAAAAAGAAAACCACGTTAGTGTAAAAACTGATCACCATGATCTCCTCCACGTGGATTTGAGCATAGTGATTTGTTATGTGATCTCCTTGAGAATGAAAGTGTTTTGCCTTGATGTTTGCCTGGCTCCCTGTATATGCTGTTTGTTTCTCAGCAGCGACGTATATGAATGATGTCCTCAACTACAACATCAACTTGATTTCCTCTTTTTCTATGTCCAAAATGTCTGTAACATCAAGTGTCAAAAAGCTGTGCACATACGTGATGTTGTCCTGTTTGCCATTGAAATCGTGTGATCTCCAGCATTGTCTTGTTGTATTATTTGTGTGGCACCATTCTTGGGATGTAGTGTGACCAAATTGTACTGGGTAATGACTTCCCAATACCTTCATTAATCCCAATTTTTTATGCCAAAAAATGAACCTGCCACATACCAAAAAGCTGGGCAGCCTTCTCTCGTGTCTCCAGTGATGAGATTTCCTTCTTTGTACCTTAATGTGATAGGTACTCATGATTAGATTATGATCAGGAATCTAGTGTAGAGATTATTACAAATAATCCTTCGATGATTGAATTTCCAAGCACATATTGCCTTCCCTAGATCACTGGAGTCTCTCCATGTTCTCATGCTTGTTCTCACCGCTGACTTTCCTTCCTAGGAATGAGCACATAGTGCTAATACCACCCATAGAAGTTTAGTTAGCTGGTGAAACATGTTTACAGTAACGATCCCTGCAAAAAAGAACACGATGTTAGTCAAAAACCAGAGTACTATGACCTCCTCCCTAAGGATTAGATCACAACAGTCAATATGATCTTCTTTCCTGCTTTTAATTCCCATCTTGCTCACTCCCATTTCCAGCCTGCTACTCCACCTTATTACCTCATCATCTCCTAATTTCTTGCAACTCTTATCCTTATATATGGGCATTGTAATTTATCATTGTTCACTATCCTCCTCCCATGTGCATCTAACTCCCAAAAACAGTGTGCCTCAATAGATCCAACATCCAGAGCATAATTAGCTAGATGGTTTGCCAAACTATTTCCCTCCCTTAGCGTATGAGCCACATCTACATTGCATTGAGCCATGAGTTCTTTAATTTCCTCTAAATATTCAGCCACACACCAAGGGACAGACCACTCTCCATTCACAATATTTTTGATCAACATTGAGTCTGTGTGCAATTCAATAATAATGAAATCATGTTGGACACAGTATCTTAGTGCTTCGAGTATAGCCCTTGCCTCAATTTCAGAATTGGTTCCCTCCTGCACTTCCTTGCCACAAGCATACAATACATTTCCCTCTTCATTCCTTAGAACAAAACCAATAGAACCCTAAGTGTCATATACTACTAGGGTTTAGGATTTTTATTTTTTAGCAAATCCACTAGTAGTATATGACACTTAATTATCAAGTATAGGGTTGTTTTTTGTTTTTTGCTAAGAGACGGGATTATTATTTATGTTAAGAAGTGTCATTACAGGCCGAGACAGATCTAAACAATATAGTCCCTAATAAGTCTTTGCTAAAGTAGAGAAAGAAAATAAAGGTGGTTCAATCCAGAAGTGGTCTTTCACACTCAATATTAGTAGGTGAGTTGCAGCTGCACCCATACTGCACCACTTGGTTTCCTTCACGGTAGACATGCCTAACATCCGAATGGCCTAGTGCGTCGAGCAGGAACCTGCAGTCATATAGAAAATCAACATTAGCTTTATTGTGGACTTTGTCATGTAATATGGAGAGTAATACCTGGCAGTCTATTTTCACTATAATTGGTGTTCGGTTTTTTGTGAAAGAAAGTTACAATCCCTTTAGTAAGGCAATAATTTCTCCTTGGATTGGTGATGAGGCCACTATGTGGCTAGAGAATCCATTAATCCAGTTTCTGTCTGAATCTCTAATGATTCCTCCTGCTCCATGTTAGAGTTTATTTGGTGTGCACCGTCTATATTGAGTTTATAGATGTTTTGAGGTGAGGGTATCCATTTTATTGAAATTTTCGAGTTGAGAAGTTTTTAAAAATTATGATTTGTGAGGTAAAAATATTTCATTGCTTGTATAAACACTCTATGGCTATCAATTTGTGTTGAACAGTTGTTGAAGTAGTTATGGTTACGGTTAAGCCATATATGCCAAAGGATTATTGGAGTTATAATTGCCAGTGGGATTGTTATGTAGTTTGGTAGGTTGATGTTCAGTGTAGAGGTACATGTCATTTTTATCCAATCTAGTTCATTTGAGGTTGGTGTTGGGGTGATGTTGAAGTTGAAATCTCCCCATATGGCATTGTTCATTGGACATTGGAAAAATAAATGGTTTGTATTTTTCTCTGTCCCACTGTCACGACTCGACCTCTAGGAGCGCGACCGGCCTTCAACCAAGATACCCCGGCAGAGCAAGCATGTATAATACCTTCTACCCAACTCGCCCATGAATAAAGAGAAGATACATTTATTTCATTAACTAAATATTAATAGGTCATGTGAATAATACCAGTTCACTTCCATTACGTCATTAACAAGTCCCCAAAACAGTATATTATACATTCGTAGTTAAAAGTGGGACAGATGATACAATTACAACAAGTTTAGTTCAACCTTCCCAAAAGAGGATACAACTCACACTATGTCTACGGAGCCTCTAACAGAAACAAAAGAGTACTACGACAGTACCGGCAAAAAGGCTCCGGCTATACCTCAAAACACTATGTACTTGGAACAAGAGATACAAGACCCCGGAATAAAGTGGGGCTCACCAAGTCAGCTAAGGAGAGGGTATGCTACTATCACTAATCAATACCACCTGCCATAGAACCACTTGCATCTATTAAAGATGCAGCACCCCCGGCAAAAGGGACGTTAGTACATGTCGAATAGTACTAGTACGAAAACCAAACACATATGCAAGGACTTGAAAATGCAACATAGATATGATGAATCATGGTAACAATAAAAGGTTTAGTTAGCCATTAAAGCCATAGAAAATCTATTAAGAGCTTTCAATAATATTTATAAATTCATAAGTTTGGGATCCTCTACAACTACCTTTACACAAAGTGCCGCCTCACCCCAACGTATGCGGGTGGATGTGCAATCACAATACCAAAAACTCTACACAAAGCGGCCCTGCCGCCTCACCCCAATGTATGCGGGTGGAGGTGTATTCACAATGACACACTTCGGATTCCCAAAAAAATAATAGTTTGTACAAGAGAGTTCCCTTTTAAATCAACCGTTGGCACATTTAGCCTTAGCAAGTGTAAGTTCACAAGGCCTCATCATATGAGAAATAAGTGTTTAATCACATTTATTTCATACAAGATCTTCTCCCAAAAGGGGGTATAATATAATAAAGTCAATAATAGAGAATTATTAACACACGAGGGTTCTAACACGTTATGCCAATCGGGAATCAATTTTACTAGTTTGAATACCCCGCATCAATAGCGTTTCAAGTTCGATTACACATGATAGAATTTTACAGGGATTCTAGAATTCCGACACTAGAAGAAGATTTTAACCTTCATACCTCGCTTTGAGATTTCCTTAATTTACTACACAGTTCTGAAAATCCTAGCAATTTCAATCTATTTAGAGACATAGCAAAATTG
>AWOL01S0211743.1:4695-25709 GCA_000715115.1 Nicotiana otophora
AACCACGAGTCCAACCATATAAATTTTACTCAAATCCAACATCAACTCGACCCTCAAATCTTCAAATTAAACCAAGAGGGTTTTTACAATTTTCCAACTTAATTCACCCATTAAATATTAAAAACAACCATGGATTCAGGTAATTTAACCAATATTGAGTTAAGAACACTCACTCGATTTTTTTACTTGAAATTCTCCAGAAAATCCTCTCTCTCCGAGTTCCAAATTGGTAAAAATGGAAAATGGGACGAAGTCCCAATTTTAGAAGTTAAACTCTCTGTCCAGTCATTTGCTCTACGCGATCACGGACAATCTCACGCGATCGCGAAGCACAGTTTGCCCCTGACCAGTTTCAACCTTACGCGATCACGGACCTGACCACGTGATCGCGATGCACATCTACACAGACTTACGCGATTGCGGACTCGTCCATGCGATCGCGAAGAAAAAACACGTGACCTCCACTTCTGCTCCACTTACTCTACGTGAATGCGACCTTCTTCACGCGTTCGCGAATAACAGACTGCCACGGCTACGCGATCACGTCCCTCTTCACGCGATCGCATAGAAAAATTTCACCTCTGCCCAAACACGCCTATGCGATTGCGGACCTTCTCACGCGATCGCATAGAAGGAAACCATGGACAGAAAACCGGCATTCTTTAGCTGGAATGCAAAGTCCAAAATTGATCTATTAGCCGTCCGAAACTCACCCGAGGCCCCGGGGACCTTGACTAAATACACCAACAAGTCCTAAAACATCATAAGAACTTAGTCGAAGCCTCAAATTACATCAAACAACATCAAAACACGAATCACACATAGATTCAAGCCTAATGAACTTTAAAACTTCCAATTTCTATAAATGACGCCGGAACCTATCAAATCACGTCCGATTGACCTCAAATGTTGCACATAAGTCATAAATGACATAACGGAGCTATGACAATTTTCAGAACTGAATTCCGACCCCGATATCAAAAAGTCAACCCCCGGTCAAACTTTGCAAAAATGCGACTTTCACCATTTCAAGCCTAATTCTACTACGGACCTCCCAATAATTTTCCGTACACGCTCCTAAGTTAAAAATCACCATACGGAGCTATTGGAATCATCAAAATCAATTTCGAGGTCGTTTACACATAAGTGAACATCCGATCAACTTTTCCAACTTAAGTTTTTAATTATGAGACTAAGTGTCTCATTTCACTCCGAAATCCTTCCGGACCCGAACCATTTCACCCAATAAGTCATTTATTAACTATAAGGCATAAATTGAGCAGTAAATGGGGGAACGAGGCAGTAATGCTCAAAACCACTGGTCGGGTTATTACAAGTACCCAATAAGTATCAAACGTAACCTCGGTAGAGTAGTGATAAGGCGAGGTCAAGACACTTACTAGGATATAAATAAATAAGTATGAAAACGTAATAAGGATAAATAATAGAAAACGGAGAAACAACTAATACGAAACAGTTAACAGCATGAACTAATATCAGAATTGTAAACACAGAAATAACATAAAGAATTCAGTTAAAGAGAACCACAATGTTCATATACAGACAATAACTGGAAAAAATAAAACACGGAAGAATAAAACAGCGAGAATCACGACGACGTACCGCATCGTGTATATATACCAAGAATCACAACCTAGGTACCTCCTTGTATTCATAATTCACAATCTCAATCACAATCTTTACTTATACCGCCCCCTGAGCCTTACATTTGAAATAGGTTTTGAAAAGAGTTTTCCCAAAATAGCTATACGCACTTTTGCCGGCCTTATGACGCCACGTGACTTCACGTAGTTCCCCTACAAGCAACACGCACATAAGTCCCACCTTATACCGCCATATGCACATTACCCCCAAGCCTTATACCGCTACATGCACGTCAATATCACATCACAATAACAACTCGTACCACAAGTGCCCATATATCATAACTTTCCACTAATCAACAATCTCAATGTTTCCACAACAATAGCCCATGGCTCCACCACAACAGGTACAAGAATATCAACAACAAAAATGAATGTAAAATGCTTAATTAGGAAGATGTTTCTACAATAACAATTCCGCCTCAATGTGATAACGACTTTCACAACTTCAACACTAATAACTCAATAGTGAGATAATGTATAACCACGATATTAAGTAACAACAGCTCACAAAGGAAGAGATAACGTATAACAATGAATTCACATAATGGAAATCAGCATGAAAACGGATAACATGAACAATAACTTCATGTAATGATAATCAATAATGAAAGAGATAACACGAATAATAACTTCAAATAATAATAATTAACAATGAAGAGATACAATAAAAGAGGCAATAAGTTCAACTAAATCATGAGAGCAATTTATCAAGTAGGATGTAGAACAAGTGTTAAACAAATCAATTAAGGCATGTAAGGATAGACTAACACAAATAAGGGTATATGAGAATTTAGAAGATGATATGGCATCTCAATTAAAGCATGGAATAGGACTAAGTAGCCTAAACCGGTCAAATACCATATACAACCCGTGTACCCACTTTTCACCTTGCATACACGGCTTTCACATAGCACAAAAGACACAATCAATCCCAAATCCTAAGGGGTACTTCCCCCGCATAAAGTTAGGAAATATATTTACCTCAAGTAGGCCAATTCAACAATTGAAAATAGTTTTTAACTTAAATTTGCCTCCACACAGCTCAAATCTAACCAAAAGTGACTTAATATCATCAAACAATGCTAGAGAAATCAAAAACAACAGATAAAGCTAAGATCTTTACACTTTTTTCAAAAGTCAACGCGGGGCTTGCCCGGTTAAAATCCAGGTCCAATGGTAGATTCGGACCTATGACCCCACGAGTTCATATATGTCATTAGTTTCAAAATCCAAGTCCAAATCGACTCTCAAAACTCAATTTTTTATTTTTTAATATTTTGACAATGTTTCACAAATTTTTACTTTGATTCATATGATTTTGATGTCAAAATCTAAGATATATTGATGGAATATGATTAGAAATGGATTACTATCACTTACCCAAAGTTTATAGGTGAAAATCCCCTCTCTAAACCCCTTCTCCAGCTGTAGATATTTCATTTGTGACAGAGGGTTCGTATTTGCGGACCAGGGCTTGCATTTGCAAATCCTGACAGCCTCATGCATCATCTCAATTGCGAGAAAAGGCTTCGCAATTGCGAACTGGCCATCATCGCAAAAGCGAACACTTATTCGCAATTGCGAACCAAGAAAAATCCTTCTGCCTTCGCAAATGCAAAGGGGAAGTCGCATTTGTGACATCTGCCCCCTACTGTCAACTTCGCAATTGTGAGGCTAAATCGCTCAATTGCGATAACTGAGCCCACCATACAAGCAGTTCATTATAAGTTCAAAACCATTTTGATACATGTCTGGAACTTATCCAAGCCCTTGGGGCTCCAAACCAAACATCCACATAAGTCTAAGAACATCATACGAACTCGCTCGCGCGATCAAAACGAAAAAATAACATCTAAAACTACGCATTAAACTCTAAAACGCATGAATTTCAAAGTAAAGTTCAAGAATTTCTAAAATTACAACTAAACGTCCGAATCCTACAAATCAAATTCAAACGACACCAAATTTTGTAGACAAGTTCTAAATACCATAACAGACCTATTCCAAGTTCCAAAATCAAATTCTGAGCTCGATAGCTAAAAGTCAACCTACGGTCAAACTTTTCAACTTTAAATTGCCAAATTTCGGCAAATCAACATAAATCAACCTATGGACTTCCAAAATAATTTTCGAGCATACGCCCAAGTTCGAAATCACGATACGAAGCTATCGGAGCCATCAAAATATATTTTTCGGGTTGTTTTTACAAAAGTCAAAGTTTGGTTAATATTTCTAATTCAAACTTCTAAGTCAAGAATCAAAGGATCTAAATCAACCCGAAAGCTTCCCGGAATGAAACTAACCAACCCTGCAAGTCATAAAATCATAAACACACATATATGAAGCATAAAAAGGGGTAACAGGGTACAATTACATAAAACGACCGATCAAGTTGTTACAATCATATAACCGTATGTTTTAGGTACCAGATTCATATCAATGAGTTATCATAATCTTCTACTCAATCCCTTTCTAGCTTGGTTTATGAAATAAGAGAGAGGGCTAATATACTTCGATTTCTTAAGTTTAGCAAGCAACATCATACCTTAGGTAGAAAACATGCAAATTAAATAGATCTATCGATATCAGAATCTAGATGAAGATTGAGACTTCAAGCTTCTAGTTTTTTTTGACTCTTTCAAAAGAATCCTTCACTAAACTACTCTGGTATTTCCTAATTTTCAACTCTTAAGATGGGTAGTTCAATCTTTTTGTATTGTGATGTAATACGAAAAAGTAAGTCAGAGATGAAACAAAAAAGAATCTTATAGTAGTACTTCTGACATAAGTCTAATAGTCATGTGTTAGAACGTTTTCTATTCTTTCATGATTTGGCCTGACACACCTAATCATGATATTGGAGGGGACATTTATTAGAAAACTATGGATCCTAAATTGAATACAATGCATAATTTGAGATATTGTACCAGCTTAAAAATTAAGGCTTAAATCAAGCATGAACTTTTAGCATTTAACATTGTATGGTATCATACATGCTCAGAGACGGACTAAGGATTTGAAGGTGGTAGAGGTACATTAGTGGATTGCTGAACCATCGCCCTATCAGACTTTTAATCTTAAGGGTTTGAAGCTAAATATATAATTATTTTAAGCATATATGCTCATATATATCTAGGATATTTGTCGATGTTGAAGGGGTCCGGGGACCCCTCTTCTCTCTACACATGTCCGGCTCTGTTTATATGCTTATACAAGAAATCAACTTCAGAACTAGAGTCTAAGTCAATTATGTATTCAAGACACAATACTTAGAAGCCAAATCATTGAATTTGTTAACATTTCTTCCGCCTTAAATTCTTTTGGAACTTGAAGTACTTCACCATGTTACAACCACAATTAAATGAAATATGTTTATAGTTTGCAAGATTTACAGGCCACACAAGATGTTGTGAATAATTAATGACCTACATTGATGCTTGTGTAAGTCATTATCGGTTCCCCCAAGATAACTGCTGGTTCTGTACAAGTATCAGGTAAATAATACACATGAACTGGCATTTTCATTGGTATATTAGGCAATGTTGCCTCAAAATTGAGAACATTAATTGCTTGTCTAATCGATGGCCTCAGATTGCTCTCCGGATGAGCACACCATAACTCGATAATCATCAATCGCTCTACTTGTTTTGCGTCAAAATCCAGGTTTAACTTCTCATCAACAACATAAAGAAGTTGCCCTTTTCCATAAAGATCCCAAACATACTCCACTAACCCTCAAATTTTCCAGTTCCCAGATCTACTGATTTTCTTCCAGTTGCAATTTCTAGTACAATAACTCTGAAGCTATAGACATCTAATTCCTTACTTGCTCGGCCTATGTTTATGTGTTCGGTAGCCAAATAACCTACCGTTCCAGCAAACCCTTTAATTTGAGGACCTAATTCATGGTCCATTAGTCTAGCTAAGCCAAAATCACCAAGCTTGACATTAAATCTCGAATCGAGAATTATATTACTCGATTTGATGTCTCTGTTGATCACACACTACTCCCATTCTTTGTATAGATAGAGCAAGGCAGATGCTAAACCGAGTGATATCTTATACCTCATATTCCAACTAAGAGGATTTCTTTTACCAAATAAATGACAATCTAAGCTACCATTTGGCAAGAATTCATAAACAAGTAAGAACTTACCTTGGTCATGACACCAACCAATTAGCTGAACAAGATTTCTATGTCTTAACCAACTTATAACCTTCACCTCAATGATATGTATGAACTGAAGATAAAACAAGGACTCAGCTGAAAAGCTTCCACCTTAAACAATGTAAGCTCTAACTAACCAAAAATAATAAGGTATTGTGTTGTGACCTAATACATTTTTAAGCTTGAAGTCACCCGAATTCCAAATTATTGACCCAAAGTTATGGAAATCTGTAACTGCCTAAAATCTCTACCCGCCATGATGGCGCCTAACACACCACCTAGTCAAGATGAAACATGATAATGAAGGCAAATAGAATAATGAAATTTATAGAAATAGCATAAGTCTGAGGTCTCAATACAATATAGCTGCTAATATAAAGTAAACCCTAGAACTAGTAAATACAGAGTCATGAGCTTCTACTACGGAATACAAGTCTGAAACTGAACAATAAATACACTGTCTGGACTGTAAACATCATTATGAAAGGAAAAGACAAGTCAAATTGTGACCAAGGATCCAACTCTACGTCGCCTCTAGTAGATAGTCTAACAAGCAAGCCTACTGCTGATAACTAGTCCCCACACCTGGATCTGCACAATTAAGTACAGAGTGTAGTTTGAGTTCAACCGACCCAATATACTCAATAAGTATCGCAAATAAGCACGGAGAGGTAAGAGAAGAACAAATTATTAAATGATACTAGCTATTATAGTTTCGTCTTTTAAACCGGTACAGAACAATATTGAAATCAAAACGTAAGTTCAATAAGAAAACATCTGTGTGTGTATGTGTACAGTTTCTCAAATACCATGTTTGGTCAATATCTCGGCATATAGAGATGATATGTGGTTAAATCAGATAAATGATCAAGGAAATTGCAAGAAAAGATGAAATGCAAAATCCAACAAAATACAGGCCAGATTCTCTCAACCTTTCCATACCCGTACCAAACCACTTATCAGTTCCTCAATAACTGTGTGTACAACATCAAGAGAGAACCATGAGAGGGTGACCCTAGGGGTATGGATCCATATCCACACGCAAGCACAACCAATTCAATGTGCTACCAGCCCGGCGTGGTCACATGCTCAATATCGTGATCCGCCCGGTGTGGTCACATGCATAACAGTACAATCTGCCCGGCATGGTCACATGCATAACAACACAATATTTCCGGCATGGTCACATGTACAACAACATAATCCGCCCGGCATGGTCACGGGCACCTAGTCCAATCATATCATACATGAGCAAATAAACAAGTATACATGTATGAAATGAATGAATAACAAATCTCATGCTCCTGGACTGGTATAAACGACATGCGAAAGTGGAGGCATGTGCAAGGTGTACTTTATAGCTCAAACCGGCAATTTCATAAGAGAATAACATTTATCAGTTCATTCGGGGATTAAACCGCTATGTGGCCTCAAACATGACTCAAATAGATCACAACAATGTCACAAATGTATGAAGCAACATAGCTTAAGGTTTAATAGTCAATTCCATACTTATTATAACCTGAGCACAACCCGAACATAAATTAATACCCCCGGCGTCAGCACATGGGCTCAACCCCACACATGTGCGCACCCAAAACCTGGTAGCTATCATAATAATTCAGGCAACTAGTGCCTCAACCGAGTTTAGATAAGATAGTTACCTCAAGAAATCAAATCACTCTGCTAGCAAGCCCTTCTCACGTGTATCAATCTCCAGGAGGCTCGAATTTAGCAAAATATAACGTAATACTATCGATAAAAGGTATAGGAATTGATTCCAAATGATAAAGCTAAGATCTTTAACCAAATATTAAAAGTCAACCCTAAAGTCAACCATGGGCCCACACCTCGGAACCCAACAAAATTCACAAAACCCGAATACCCATTCAATAATGAGTCCCATCATACAAAAGTCATCTGATTCCGACCATCAATCGACCTTCAAAACCCCAGATCTCACTCTCCAATCCCTAGTAAACAATTCTCCAAATCTCACCTCAAAACCATATAATCAAAGTGGGAAATTCAATGGGTATCCAATATCAATGAATAAAAATGATCAAAAGTCACTTACCTCTTCAATCTAGGTGAAAACCTCTCCAGAATGTGTCACTAGCCAAGCTTGCAAAGTCCAAAATGAGAGAAATCACGAAACCATTCTATTTAAACATTCTACCAGTGATTCCGCACCTTAGGTCACTTAACCGCTTCTAAAGAAAAGTGGTCGCATCTGCTGCATGAGACCTTCTAGCCAACTTCTGCTTCTGCAGCCAAACAAGCGCTTCTACGCACGCGCACCTGAGCAACAAACCCTCTTCTGCGGAAAACCACACCAATCTGCCATCCTCTTCTGCGCTCCACTTCCCGCATCTGCGAGATCGTAGATGCAGACACCTCTTCACACCTACGCATACCCCAGCCCCAGCACATTCTGAACCTGCGATGCCATGACCGCTTCAGCAGTCATGCATCTGTGACCAATTCTTCGCATGTGCGATCGCACCAGACCTAAAATTCTTCAGCATTTCCTTAAGTCCAAACTTCAATCCGATTTCAATCCGAATAACTCCTAAGCCCCCGGGACCCCATCCAAATATACCAACCCATCCTAAAACATCATACGAACTTAGTCGAGGCTTCAAACTACATCAAATAACATAAATAACACGAATCACACTTCAATTCAAGCATATTGAAACTAATGGATTTCCAACTTCTATAATCTATGCCGAAACCTATCAAACCAACTCCGATTGACCTCAAATTTTGCATACAAGTCATAAATGATACAAACCTATTCCAACTTCTGAAACCAAAATCCGAGCTCGGTAACAACAAAGCAATTGTCGGTCAAATCTCTCAACTCTCTAAACCTTCATTTTTCCAACTTTCGCTAATTCAAGCCAAAACCATATACGGACTTCCAAATTAATATACGGACACACTCCTAAGTCCAAAATCACCATACAGAGCTATCAGAACTATCAAAACTCCATTCGGAGTCATTTACACATAATTTAACATCCGATCAACTCTTTTAACTTAGGCTTCCAACCTTGGGACTAAGTGTCCAAATTCATTCTCAAACATCCCCGAAACCAAACCAACCACCCCGGCAAGTCACATAGAAACAAACTAATATAGAATAAGCAATAAACGGGGGAACGAGACTACATACTCAAAATGACTGGCAGGGTCTTTACGTTCTCCCTCTCTTAAACTAACGTTCGTCCTCGAACGAGGCTAGAATCACACCTGGAGTATCAAATAGTTGTGGATAACTGCTCCGCATCTCCCGCTTGGTCTCCCAAGTAGCCTCCTCGAATGGCTGACCTCTCCACTGTACTTTCACTGAGGCTATATTCTTTGATCTCAACTTCCGAACCTACCGATCCAAAATGGCCATCAGCTCCACATCATAAGTCAAATCTTCATCTAACTGAACCATGCTGAAATCCAAAACAAGAGCCAAATTACCATAATACTTTCGGAAAATGAAAACATAAAACACTGGGTGAAAACTCGATAGACTAGGTGGCGTTGCAAGCTTGTTGGCCACCTCTCTAATCCTCTCAAGCACCTCAAAAGGGCCAATGTACCGAGGGCTCAACTTGCCCTTCTTCCCAAACCTCATGACACCCTTCATGGGTGAAACTTTTACCAATACCTTCTCTCCCACCATGTAGGCAACATCCCGGACCTTCCGAATGGTGTAACTCTTCTGTCTAGACTATGCCGTGCAAAGCCGATCTTGAATCAACTTGACCTTGTCCAAAGCATCCAGAACAAAATCAGTACCCAAAGCCTAGCCTCCCCCGGCTCAACCACCCAGTTGGAGATCTATACCGTCTCCCATATAAGGCCTTATACGGAGCCATCTAAATACTCGATTGGTAGTTGTTATTGAAGGCAAACTCTGCAAGCGGTAGAAATTGATCCTAAGAACACTCGAAATCCATGACACAAGCGCGTAGCATATCCTCCAGCATCTGAATGTACGCTCAGACTGTCCGTCCATTTGAGGGTGGAATGTTGTAATCAACTCAACCCGTATACCTAACTCTTACTGCACTACTCTCAAAAAATGCAATGTGAATTGTGTGTCCCGATTTGAAATAATGACACCGGCACATCGTGAAGGCGAACAATCTCGCGGATATAGATCTTAGCCAACCGCTCTAAAGAATAGGTAGTCCCAACTAGAATGAAATGTGTGGACTTAGTTAACTGATCCACAATCACCCAAATAGCATCAAATTGCTTCAAAGTCCGTGGGAGCCCAACTACAAAGTCCATGGTGATACACTCCAATTTCCACTCAAGAATCTCAAGCCTCTGAAGCAAACCGCCCGACCTCTGATGCTCGTACTTCACCTGCTGACAATTCAAACACCGAATTACAAACTCCACTATATCTTTCTTCATTCTCCTCCACCAATTGTGCTACCTCAAGTCTTGATATTTCTTTGCGGCACTCAAATGAATGGAATATCGCAAACGGTGGGACTCCTCAAGAATCAACTCACATAACCCGTCCATATTGGGCACACAAATTCGACCCTACATCCGCAACACCCCATCATCTCTACTAAAAACCTTCTTAACATAACCATGCTGAACCATGTCATTAAGGACAAGCAAATGGGGGTCATCATACTGACGCTTTCTGATGTGATCATATAAAGACGACCAAGAAACCACGCAAGCTAGAACCCGACTAGGCTCCGAAGCATCGAATCTCACGAACTAATTAACCAAGGCCTGAACATCTGCTGCAAATAGTCTCTCACCAACAAGAATATATGGAAGACTACACATACTCATTGCCTTTCTATTCAAGGCATTGGCCATCATATTGGCCTTTCCGGGATGACACAAAATGGTAATATTATAGTCTTTTTTACAGCTCCAACCACCTCCACTGCCTCAAATTTAGATCCTTTTGCTTGAACAAGTGCTGAAGGCTCCGATAATGTGCAAATATTTCACAAGACACGCCGTAGAGATAATTCCTCCAAAACTTCAATGCATGGACAATGACTTCCAACTCTAAATCATGAACGGGGTAGTTCTTCTCATGGGGCTTCAACTGGCCTGAAGCATAAGCAATTTCTCTACACTCCTAAATGAAGACACACCCAATACCAATCCGATATGGACTTGATGGTGAAGGAATAACTTGAATTGGAGTTGTGGTCAAGGTAGCCTTGAGCTTCTAGAAGGTCTCCTCACACTCATCGGACCACCTAAATGGGGCACCCTTCTAGTTCAACCTAGTCAAAGGTGCTAAAATAGACGAGAAACGCTCCACAAAGCGGAGAAAATATCTCGCCAAGCCGAGAAAACTCTGAATCTCAGTAGTTGAAGACGGCCTGGGCCAACTCTGAACCGCCTTAATCTTCTTCGAATCCACCTTGATCCCCTAACTAGACTCCACGTGCCCCAAGAACGCCCCCGAACTGAGCCAACACTTACACTTGGAGAACATAGCATAAAGCTTCTCCCCCCTTAATATTCGTAGTACAATCCTCAGATATTGTGCATACTCCTCCTGGCTACGTGAGTACACAAGGATATCATCAATAAATACTATTGCAAACGAATCAAGATATGGCTGGAAAACACTATTGATAAGATGCATGAATATTGTTGGGATGTTGCTCAGCCCAATATATTATGAGGAACTCGTAGTGACCATAACGGGGCTTGAACGCCATCTTCAGAATATCAGAGTCCTGAATCTTCAGCTGGTGAAACCCAGACCTCAAATCAATCTTAGAGAACACCCTAGCTCCCTGAAGATGGTCAAATAAGTTAGCAATACACGACAAAGGGTACTTGTTCTTAATTGTAACTTTGTTCAACTGTCTATAATCAATGCACATCCGCATTGTACCATCCTTCTTCTTCACAAGCAGAACCGGTGCACTCCAAGGTGGCACACTAGGCCTAATGAACCCCTTATCAAGAAGCTCATAAAGCTTCTCTTTCAATTCTTTCAACTCTACTGGTGCCATATGATACGGAGGAATAGAAATGTGCTGAGTGCCAGACACCAAGTTAATACCAAAATCAATATCCCTATTAGGTGGCATGCCCGGAAAGTGTGCAGGAAATACATCCGAAAAGTCTCACACTATTGGAACAGAATCAATGGTAGGAGTATTAGCACCAACATCCCTCACAAAAGCCAAATATGCCAAACACCCCTTCCCAACCATCCGTTGGGCCTTCAGATATGAAATTACCCTACTGGGAACATAGTCCAGAGAACCTCTCCACTCGATCCGAGGTAACCCCGGCATCGCCAACGTTACAATCTTAGTGTGACAATCCAGAATAACATGACATGGGGACGACCAATCCATGACCAGAATCACGTCAAATTCAACCATACTAAGCAATAAGATATCAACTCTCGTCTCCAATCCCCCAATGATCACCACACACGACCGATACACACGGGCTACAATAATAGAATCGCCTACCGGCATAGATACATGAATAGGAAAAACTAAGGACTCACGGGGCATATCCAAATAACGAGAAAAATACGATGATACATATGAATAATTGGAACCAGGGTCAAATAATATGGAAGCATCCCTATGGAAGACTAAGATAATACTTGTGATTATTGCTTCTGAAGAAATAGCCTCTGGTCTCGCAGAAAAAGCATAGCATAGAGCCTGACCGCCACCTAATATGCCTCCCCCTCTAGGGCGACCTCTAGCTGCCTAAGCCCCACCCCGAGCTGGTTGAGTGGGTGATGAAGTAACTGGTATGGAATTCATAGCTTGAGATCTCTGCTCTGGAGCCCTACTCAATAATTTGGGGCAATCTCTCTTGAGATGACTCAAATCCCCACACTCATAGTAACCCCTCTTGATGGGCTGTTGACCCTGATTACTTGAGGAACTACCTGTAGAAACCTAGGAAGATGAATCATGGTAAGAACTCTGTGATGGTAATGCACTAAAGAATGACTGACCCGAACTAGCACTGTAGGAACCATGGCTAACTAATACACCACGATGAACCAGACGAGCCTATAAGGACGACCCCTGCTGTGTTGGGATTGTTCTCAAGAAGAAACACCGGTGAAACCACCTGAACCATGAGGCCTCTTGGCCTCACTCTCCTCGTGCTCCTGGCTATGAACCTGCTCTAGGCACCTAGCAATATCAACCACCTCATTGAACCTAACACCTGATGCAATCTATCCAGTCATTATGAAATGTAGTCCATAGTTGAGGCCATCAATGAACCTCCTGATCCTCTCCCTATCAGTGGGAACTAACCATAACGCGTGACGAGCCAACTTTGAAAATCCTATCTCATACAGGGTCACGGATATACCCTCCGAGCGTAGCTGCTCAAACTACCTATGCAACCCCTCCCTGCGAGTCTGCAGAACAAACTTTTCTAAGAAAAGAACTGAGAACTCATGCCACGTAAGTGGTGCAGCGCCGACTGGTCAGCTCAACTCATAGACCTCCCACCATCTGAAGGGTACCCCCGACTGCTGAAAGTAGTAAATAATACTCCACTAGTCTCAAGAATACCTGTCATGCAAAGAATCCACTGTCATCTGTCTAAGAAATCCTAAGCATCCTCTGACTCAGCCCCACTGAAAGCTGGAGGCTTGAGCCTCCCAAACTGCTCTAGCCTCTTCTGATCCTCATCACTCATAGGTTGACCCTCCTGGGCCTGAGCAGCTGTAACCGGCTAGGCTGGTAGTAACCCGAGTGTCTGAAGTCCCTGAACCACCTGCTCTAGAGTATAGGCGGCGGGAGTCTAAGCACCACCCTGGCCTGAGACGTGGATGGTGTGGCTAGAACTGAAACCGTCCGAGCAAGGATAGTGCATACATTCAATATCTGGGCCAAGGCCTTCTGAAGGCCTGGAATCACAATGGGCACAACCGGTGTCTGATCTGGTCCTACCAGCTCTACCACATCTTGTATCTGCTCCTGAGCTGGAGCAACTGGTGGCTCCATAGGTGCTGCTCTAGCTATTGTACGAGATGTACCTCAGCCTCTACCGTGGCCCACACCTCTCGCGGCCCTAGCTAGTGGTATTGGTGGCGGTCCGCCCTATCCGATCTCATGTTTCCTCATCATCTATGAGAGAATAGAATAATTGAAGTTTAATTTTCTGGATTCAATAAATCAGTACGAAAAGAATATAAGAAAGTGAAGTTTCCTAATGGTTTGGTAACCTCTCGAAGATAAGTACAGATGTCTCTGTACCGATCTGTAAGACTCTACTAAACCTGCTCATGACTCGTAATACCTATGAACCTAGTGCTCTGATACTAACTTGTCACGAACCGAAATCCCTACCCGCCGTGATGGCGCCTAACACACCGGCTAGGAAAATCGAAACATGATAACGAAGGCAAACAGAATAACAAAATTTATAAACATAGCATAAGCATGAGGTCTCAATACAATATAACTGCTAATACAAAGTAAATCCCTAAACACTGGTAAATACATAGTCATAAGCTTCTACAACGGAATACAAGTCTCAAACTGAATAATAAATACACTGTTTGAAATGTACAACAATATGAAAAGAAAGACAAGTCAAACTGCGACCAAGAATGCAGCTCTTCCTCGTCTCTAGCACATAGTCCAACAAGCAAGCCTACTGCTAATAACTGGTCCCTATACCTGGATCTGCACAATTAAGTGCAGAGTTTGGTATGAGTACAACCAACCCAATGTACTTAATAAGTATCATAAATAAGCAGCGAGGTAAGAGAAAAAAAAATTATTAAACGATACTAGCTATAATTTGGGCAATTTTATCTTTTAAACCGATACGGAACAATATTAGAATCAAAACATAAAGTTCAGTAAGAAAACATCTGTGTGTGTATGTGTATAGTTTCTCAAATACCATGTTGAGTCAATATCTCGGCATAGAGAGAAAAATGAGAGGATGAGCCTAGGGGGATGGATCCATATCCACACACAAGAACGACCAATTCAATGTGCTACCAGCCCGGCGTGGTCACATGCTCCATATAATGATCCGCCTGGTGTGGTCAAAGACGTAACAATACAATTCGCCTGACGTGGTCACGTGCATAACAACACAATCCACCCGGCATGGTCACAGGCACAACAACACAATCCGGCCAGCGTGGTCATAGGCACCCAGTCCAATCATATCATACAGGAGCAAATAAACAAGTATACATGTACATAATAAATGAATAATAAATCTCAGGCTCCTGGACTGGTATAAACGACATGCTAAAGTGTATGCATGTGAAAGGTGTACCATTCTAGCTCAAACTAGAAATTTCATCAGAGAATAACATTTATCAGTTCATTCGAGGATTAAACCCCTATGTGGCCTCAAACATGGCTCAAATAGTTAACAAATGTGTGAAGCATCATAACTTATGGTTTAACAGTCAAATCTAGGCTTATTATAACCTGAGCACAACGCAAACATGAATAAATACCCCAGGCATAGTCACATGGGCTCAACCCCACACATGTGCGCACCCAATAGCACGTAGCTATCACAATAATTCATGCAACTAGTGCATCAACCGAGTTTGGAAAAGATAGTTACCTCAAGCAAATCAAATCACTCCACTAGAAATCCCTTCCCATGTGTATCAATCTCTGGGAGGCTCGAATCTAGCAAACAATAACGTAATACTATCAATTAAAGCTATATGAATTGATTCCAAATGATAAGGCTAAGATCTTTAACTAAAATCAAAAGTCAACCCAAAAGTCAACACTGGACCACGCCTCGGAAATCGAAAAAATTCACAAAATCCGAATACCCATTCAATAACGAGACCAACCATACAAAAATTAACTAATTTGGACCACCAATCGACCTTCAAACCCCCAAATCTCACTCTCCAATCCCTAGTCCAAAATTCCCAAATCTCACCTCAAAAATACATAATCTAGGTGGCAAATTCAATGTGTATTCAATATCAATGAATAAAGATAATCAAAAGTCACTTACCTCTTCAATCTAGGTGAAAATCTCTCCAAACTATATCACTAGCTGAGCTTGCAAAGTCCAAAATGAGAGAAATCACGAAACCCTTCTATTTAAACCTTCTGCCAGTGATTCCGCAACTGTGGTCACTTAACTGCTTATGTGGAAATGTATCCGTATCTACAACATGAGACCTCCTAGACAACTTCCGCTTTTGTGGCCAAACAAGCGCTTCTTCATAGGCGTACTTGCGCAACAAACCCACTTTTGCAGAAAACCACACCAATTTGCCCTCCGCTTCTGCACTCCACTTCCCACATCAGCGAGCTTGCAGATACGGACACCTCTTCTCACTTGCGCATCCCCCAACCCCAGTATATTCCGCACATGTGATGTCATGACCTCTTCTGCGGTCGAGCACTTGCGACAGATTTTTCACAGGTGCGATCGCACTAGACCTGAAATTCTTCAGCATTTCCTCAAGTCCAAACATCAATCCGATTTTCGACTTTCGGAACCAAAATCCGAGCCCGGTAACAATAAAGTCAACTCTCGGTCAAACCTCTTAACTCTCCAAACCTTCATTTTCTAAATTTTGCCAATTCAAGAAAAAACCATCTACGGACCTCCAAATCAATATCCGGACACACTCCTAAGTCCAAAATTACTATACGGAGCTATCGACACTATCAAAACTCCATTACGGAGTCATTTACACATAAGTCAACATTTGATCAACTCTTGCAACTTAGGCTTCCAACTTTGGGAGTAAGTATCCCAATTCATTCTGAAACATCCTCGGAACAAAAATAACCACCTCGGCAAGTCACATAGCAACAAATGAAAATAGAATAAGCAATAAATAGGGGAATGGGACTACAATACTCAAAATAACTGACCAGATCGTTAAAAAATCCAATGAAGGTCACCTTATTGTCTATTGAAAGTCAACTCGCATTGATGTGATAACGCATATATAAACTAAGGAACAAAATGACAAGATGATATTTTATACTTCAATACCACACAAGAGGGGGTGATTTGTGTGGTGTCCGACTTTTCCCGTGAACAGATTATAGAAAGACCCGGTTCTTCCATGAGTTCCTTACACTATAATTGCAAAATAATAAATGCAGAAAGTAAAGAATATAAAAAGGTTTACGTGAAAAACACCCGGCTCAAAAGGTGAAAAAATCATGACCTATTTCCTAGTAAGATTTTTCCCAATACTTCACTAAATCACTGAGCCAAAAACATCATTTACAAAACTCTTTAAAACCTAAGGATTACCTCTAACCCTTTGTGGCAACCAGCCTCAGGTTGTTGCGTCAACTTCAAGTTAACTCTAACTTGAACAATACAACTCAAAGTCCCTAGTACAAATGCTTCTAAATAAAGCTAAAAGGTACAACTCAAAAGCCCTACTACAATTGAACTAGAAATAAAGACAGACACTTGGAGCTGGTTCTTCTATCTGGTTAATGTACCTTCAGGTTCGCACACTTGAAACTCACAGGAATTGCTTTCAAAATGCGTTGCTATTTTGCTCTCAATTCTTGCTTAACTTCAGCATTTGTGTGTCACCTGTAAAAGAGAACAACTGATGTATATAGAGTTAGTATAATAAGGATAAACTAGAGTTCTAATTCGTTACTCTTCCATGGTGGAAGAGTTCTAGTTATCTTCAACGTCTAACTCCTCTCTTATCTAGGATAGAGTTCTCTTCAAGTAAGGAGTCCTGATCTATATCAATTATGCAACATTTTCATTCAGGATATATTAGATATAATCACTTATGCTTATCCCATTCACGTGCATGCCTTGCGCTTGAATCTGTCTGCGCCCTGTGTACACTGTGTATGGACTAGGTTCATACATGTGTTTCTTTGTCAATCAACAAAACAAAGCTTACTCAAGACAACAAATTCCCCCGTTTTGATGATGACAAACTATGTGCTTTTCATAAGTATGAAACCTGTTTCAACTCATCTCAACATCAACACAATGTCAGAACACTTTCTATTTTAAAGACATAAATCATCAAGGACTAGGTTCATTAGGTTATAAACATCACAGTCCAAAGTAAAAGCACAACCTATCTTCCCCCTTTTGGCATCATCGAAAAGTTGCTTAATTAAGTTATATAACCAGATTTTAGTACATATCACTTATGTCCACTGAGTCTACTTCAAATGCAATCATGGATTCAAGTGACTCTTATCAATCTAAGGATATGAGCCATCTAAGAAATATCAACAAACAATTAGAGAAAAAGAAGTGATTACCATTGATAAGATTCATCCACAAAGCATAAAAAGAAATAAAGGAACTAAACCATGAGAAAAAAAGATCAAAAGAAACATCCCACTCGGGTAATTGGTTACAAACTAGGCTAGGAAGGGTTTAACGCTTGGAAGGACCAGGTTCTTGGTTTCTGGCCTGAAGCAGCTTTAACATGTCTTGAAGAACGCCTTCATTCTTCTCTTTCTCCTTTGCTAGCTCAGACTTGAGAGCATCCCTCTCAGTTTCTACTTCCGTCAGCCTCTTCTCTATCTTCTCAATCTCAGCATCCTTAGCCCCACTCTCCTGCTCCAAAGCTCTAACTTTACTGTTCACAGGCACCCTCTTAGATGAACTAGGTTCTTTGGGAGCAGTAAGGACTTCATAGTCACAGACAGTCAAAGTGTTGGCCCCCAAAGTGATCTTTATTTGTGCTAACATCCCATTTCTATAGGGGAACCTTGAAGTGATCAAGCACAGTAGTGAGTATGAACCCATAGGGTATGGCACGAGTTATAGCGCCAGAAAGTACCCTATAAAGGAGCTGGATTATAAACCCCAGCCAGTTGATCTGCCTCCCACTATTTAAGCACTCCATAAGGACCAGGTCCGTGAAAGTAGCAATGTGCTTTCTCTCCTGTCTGGGTAGAACTACTTTGTTGACAAAGTTAAAAAGCACTTTGTGGGCAGATTTCATTTCACTCTTATAAACAGCCCTGGGTTGTAGCTCTAAATCTTTATCAGTAAATTTCTTGGTGATGGCAAGTGAGGTAGGTAGGCTTTCTAGTCTGGGCCATTTCAACTTTTTGTAATCACCCTTCAGCAGGTACCCCTAGAATCTCTCCTAGTTCCTTTTCATCAAAACTCACTTTCACCCCTTTTACTACATTGGTTACCCTTCCATTCTTGATTTCATAGTTTGCAAAGAACTCCAAAACTTCAGCTCGGGCTAGTGTCCCTTACAACTGTAAGACCATGTCCTTCCAACCCTGAATTTCTGATTTCTCCTATAGCAGCACTATTCCTTCCTCCTCCAAATCTCCAAGGAGGCTTCCCTTCAAATTTTTTCTTTTTACAAACTTCACCATCTTGTATTGTTCTTCATCAGTCTTCTCTTCCTCCTCACTCTCTTCTTCTACAACTTGATTTTTTCTTGATTTCCTGGCAGAACTGGTTCTTTTTTCCAAGGTAGAGCTTTCTGTATCAACAAACTTTGTAGGGGACTTCTTTTTGGAAGTCTTTCTTTTCTTAGCACTTGGAGTCACAACCTCCACTTCTTCTGCCTCATCCTCATCATGAAGAACCAGGTCCATATCCTCAATCTCAATTGTCTCACTTGGTTTAGCCACGTTTTTCTTTCTTTTAGAAACATCTTTCTTTTTACTCTCAACTAAGGCCCTTTTTAGGTCAGCCTCACTTTGTTTCCTCTAACTCATTGTAGCTCTTCCTCTTGTGGGAGGAGCCTCTACAAGATAGAGGAAGTAGCCTTTATCTTCTTGCCACCCATAGCAACACTAGGGATTTTAACTCCTAGACTCTTCTTCTTATTTGGATTATAGCTATCAGACACCCTTTTCAAAAGTTCATGGAGGGGTTCTTTCTCAGATGGAACAGGTCCTTGGAACCTTTTCCTTAGCCTAACCAGCCCCTCCATTACACTTGCATCTCCAGACCCACATCCTCTTTCTTCTCTCAAACTTTCTTCCTCCCTAACAACCTCCTCACTCCATATCATCATTGCCCCTGTTTCTTCAGTTAAACCAATTAGAGTGGGTGAAGATTCAGACACTCCTTCTTCTCCATTTCCCCTCACATCTCTTGTTTCACCCTCACTCTCCATTTCTTTTCCCCTTTTTATTTTTACCACCAATTTTAGTAGACTCAGACTCTACAACAGTTGCAGTACCAACATGAACAAATATTTTCTCCAGATTTTCAGCCACATCCGAGACAACATCAGGTGTATTTTTTTGTCCAGAAGTTAAGTTCTAGATTAAGGATTCATCTTATTTCTGTGGTTCCTCTGATTGGGTAGATTACAATTTCTCATTTATTTTTTTGATATGTTCACTGCCAGCGATGTCTTTACGAGCAATCATCTTAACACATCCTTTCTTGGGAGTAGGGGTGGTTAAAGGTGTGGGTGATGGTTCTTTGGGTGGTGAAAAAGGGTTCTCAATCATTTTGGCGTCTTGAATTTTCTTAAAAGATCAGAAGTGAAGAAATGGTTAAGGTCCAAACAATTTAAGAGGGATGAATTGGAATGGGTAACAACTACTTTTTGGAGTTTAGAAGTCTAATCATCCTGGGAATGTCATTTTTAATAGACGTTGGACTCTTCCCTAGATTCTAGGCAATTATGGCGCATGTGACTCGTTAGTGAAACTGGTTCATTTGTAACGGATATGTTTAAAGGAGGTTGGGATTAAATGTTACTTCCTCTTTTATCATGATCCAATTAAAGTTATTTCAAAATATATGGAGTGGAGAATACATACCTTGTAATTTTTATAAACTAGGTTCTTACTGAAAGTTCTCTTGTGTAAGACTAAATTTTTCAAGAAAATAAGGGTGATATCATTAGAGATCAGTGAGACATTTTAGCACATGGCACAAGAGTATACTTAATTAAAGTATGAGACTGAGCAATATCTAATCTAATTATTTACAAAATTTACAAATTATCTAACTAATTATTGAGTTAGAACTGGTTCCTTTTAGGTGATCTTAATCATCCCTAATTCTAACCTGTTACTTTCAAAGTGATCTTTGCATAATCAGCATAAGCATATCCCACTAAGTTGAAATTACTACCTTTTGGATACCATAGGCAGAGATCAGTGGTGCCTTTTAGGTATCTCAAGATCCTCTTGACAACAGTCAAGTGAGACTCCTTTGGATTTGCCTGAAATCTA
>AWOL01S0211754.1:0-12452 GCA_000715115.1 Nicotiana otophora
ACTTACTTTATATACTTTTAAATATTATCTCATTTTTTGGTCCTACATTAGTTTGCTTGCGATTTATTTTTACGTACGAAAATATAGGGTGTAACAAAACCTTAAAGAGAACTACTCCATAGATATGGAGTAATTCATCACAAATATAAAGAAAAACATAAAACGATCCAAACTCTTGTCTTGAGTGAGGATTGAATAATGAATTCCTTGTGCTTTCGCTTCTTCACCTTCTCTCTACCCTCCTTAGGTTTTAGGTGTGTCAAAAGTCCATAAAATAATATTTTTACATGTATGTATACTAAGTAGGGTCGGGCCTAGACGAAAATACCTTTTCCTGTGAACTGGGATAATAACTCTGTAAACATTGCACAGGCGCACCGCATGGGGCGATGCGCCACGCGGGGCGGTTGTGGGAAACTTCAAAGAGCTTATTCTGACAAACTTCAGGAAAATTGGGCATCTGCGGTGCGCCACGGCTGTGGAAATATCTCAGAGTCCGGCTTTTTCATTGATTTTTGATATCCAGATTAAGGTTGTGCATAATTTGGTAAAAACCGAATTACCGTACCGAAATCGAAAATTTTGGTATTTGGTATTCAATATTTTGGTATTCGGTGTGGTATTTGGTTTAAGTTTTAAAATTAAAATTGGTATTAGGTATGGTATTTGGTATTTTAAAATGAAATACCGATACCGTACCGAAATATATATTGTATTACACAAGCACATATTATTAATTATAATATAAATATAAAAAATCAAAAATTTTACTTTCCTTTATTTTTCAAGTTCATCAATTAACTCTAAGGAAGTAACAAGACATTTCTATTGATCAAATTTATTCCTTTATGTACAGTTTTCTTTCTCTGGGTTGATATTTGAGGGTTTTGGACAAACTTTTGTCAACAAACATTTTTTGTTTTGTACTTTTGAGTACTTTAATTAAGAATATTACAGTCTATGACTCTATGCACTAGTTAAAATTCAAACCGAATAAACCGGAGTTACCGAATCGAATAAACCGAAACCGAAAGGAAAACAATCGAACCATGCCGAATTTAATTAGGTACAATATTGGTATAGCATTTTAAGAAACCAAATACCGAAAATACCTAACCAAAATATCTGAATACCGTACCGTACCGACTGACGAATACCCCTAATCTAGATGTAGTACTCGACCCCAGAACGCGTACCCGGCTTAATTCCTTGGGCTTTTACTTAGACTTTAAAGCTCCAAATCACTCAAATTAGCTCCATAACATCTACATAGCTCGGAATCACTTCTACAAGGCATAAAACCCATAATTAGTATAAAACACTAGTGATTAAAGCTCAAAGTCAATTAAAGTGCAGTAAATTGGAGTGTAATAAGCAACTAAAATATGATATTATAGCCTACCATCAACACCCCACACTTAAACTATTGCTCGTCCTCGAGCAATCAAACCACACTTTATATAGACACGACCTTTTTTAGCAACTCCACTAACTCATTAAACTAAGAATATTTAAAATAGACTAAGCACAGTAGCGTAACATCCTTGCCTCAAGATTTGACTTAAAAGCACCACGCATTATTTATAACCCGCTCACTTATCTAACACAGAGGTCAACGACATTACCTTTCCTTCATGAATCAAGTGCCCTCACAACAATAGAGAGTAGTTCCAAACACCATCAAATTTAACAACAATCAGGAACTCAATATAGAAAGAATTCACTCACTCTCAGAAATAATATTCATATGCCACAAAAGATGAACCATAGGCTTGCCCGTAGTGTACTACTCAACTAATCGGCTCATTCAATCAAGGATCAAGTAGGACTTTAATTGGTTGTAATGTAGGCTGCGGGACAGGTAGGATACATTTAGATATAAGAGTGATTATACCTCCCTAAGCACTTTAATACATACATCTTATTGTTAAAACCCCACACTTATGTCAAATCAATACTCACCTTCACATCAATTTACATTAACTCCCAACTTCTTTAAGCACAATTACATCGAGATTTACCACTATCATGGAATATTTCTCACAATCAGACACTTTATTTTTTTCTTTTTCAATTCAAGCGGCTCTTACTTTTTCAATACAATACACATTTCTCCTTATTTCATTAGTTCCATTCAAAAGACAAACCAACCACCCAAACTTCAACTTTTACAAAGTTCATAACAAATTTATGTGCCTACGAGAGGTACAAAGTCCGAATAGATGGTCAATTCAAACGGATGGGTAGGGCTTGTAATGTGGTTGCCAAAGAAACAAGATTATAGGCTCAACAGGGTTACTAAGATACATAACAATTAGGTGGGTAATAACATATAATTGGATCAACAAAGAAACGCCTATATCACTTCCAAGACTGAAAAAAACTACCATTTCGCGTTGCAAATACATGGGGCAAGTTCTAGATATCAAATGCAATGCACAGAATACACGAAACCTCTCACACACATGGCACATAACTTGCTCCAGATTGGATTATCAAAACACTCTAGTCCAGCAGTTAAGCAAAGTTAAAATCAAATAATTTAAGGTGTTTATGCAAGAGTTAAAAACTGAGCCTAAGCATCACAACTAAAGCACTCACTATTCTCAAGGCATAATAAAGTCAAGAGATATTGCTTTCAATTCAAAACACAGCACAAGGTTCCCTACTACTAACAAAAATAAAAACTAACTACACCCAGTTCAAACAAAAACCTTGGAAAAGAACTGCAGCACAAAGAAAAACCAAGGGGGAATTATTACACTAACTACAAAAGAAAATCTTTTTGTCTTTTCCTTTCGACTTTAATCCCTTATGAAACCAGTCGAATGATATCCATCGTCGGGAAAAGTCAAATTTGTTTTAAATTTTTATGGTTTCTTTTCATTTTTCTATCTCTAACTACAAAAAAACAAAACTAAATTACTAACACAGATACATACAACATACAATTTTTCCCACCCCACAATTTAAGTTGTGGCATGTCCCCATGACACACAATTAAAAAGCATAAGGTAAAGGAAACTTTCCTGAATTTTCAGTCGGAGTGTGAGTCGAAGTCAGGCTCCATTCCACGCGCCTGAACCAATGCACACATCCATGAAGATAAATGCTTCCCAGCCTTCTTGGGGTACACCCCATACTTTTCTTTCACTGCAGCCTTCTCAATCGAATTCTTCACTTTCCACTCAACACTTGCACCTGGCTTCTCCTTTATCACCCTTATCTCTACATTCATCCCGAACGTCACAACCTTTTCACCCACTCTAAGCATGAGTTTTATATCATGTATATCCAATATTGCTCTACCCGTTGCTAGGAATAGTCTTCCTAAGATAAGGGGGCCTTTTTGTTTTCTTCAATCTTCACCACTATGGAGTCTACTGTAAATACGAACTTATCTACCCGAACTAAGACATCTTTCACTATCCTCTCGGGTATTATAGTTGTTTGGTCTTCCAGCTGCAAAGATATTGTTGTAGGCCTTATCTCTCCAATCTTATTCTCCAGTTTCCTGTAAATAGACAAATGAATTAAATTAATTGAGGCACCCGAATCACATAAGGACTTATCAAAATTAAGAGTGCCTGACGAGTAAAGTATAGTAAAACTCCCTGGATCTCCACACTTTTGTCGGAGTTTGTTTTTCAAGATTACGATACAATGCTCTGTGAGCTTGACTACTGATGTCTCTTCTATCTTTCTCTTATTTGTTAGGATTTTCTTCAAGAACTTAGCATAAGTTGGCATTTGGGAGAGTACCTTTGTGAATGGCAAATTTATATTAACTTGTTTCAGCATATCCATAAATCTCTCAAATTTCTTGTCCAGCTTCTCTCTATAAAGCTTTTGGGGAAAAGGTAAAGCAGACATATGCTCGCTCTCATTAGATTCCTCCCTTGAAGTTTCCTTTTTCTTCCTTTTCTTAGCTCCCTTCTTGCCGTTCTTCTTCTTTTTCAGGCACCACCTCTTTTTGGATAGGGGTGAGCTTTTTCACTACTTGTCCACTTCTCAGAGTTACAGCATTTACCGTCTCCTTGGAATTTCTTTCAGTATCAGCTGGCAAAGTACACGGGATCCTTTTAGACAATATGGTAGAAATTTGTCCCACTTAGTTCTACAGGTTTAGCAGCCCTGTGCCAAGTTCCTTGATAGCTGCACCATGAGCATCTAACCTCTCATATGTCTTTACAATAAAGGACTTCATCAAATCTTCTAGCCCAGGCTCATTGGATTGTTGAGGTTGAAACTGCTGCCTTTGCTAATTTTGGAAGATTGGAGCTCCTTGTACCTGGAATCTGGAGTTGTTTTGTTTCCATGCATTTGCAGTACCCCCAGGTGAACTCCATGAAACATCGGGGTGCTTCTGTCCAATTGCATTGAAGTTATAATTTCCCACAGCATTTATTTCCTCGGTTGAGGCTTGAAACTCATAAGTAGGGTGTCCTCTTCCACATATATCACAAGCTGCGTGAGGCTCATTATGTATCGAAGCTAAGGTCAGCTTCCTTATTTCTTTTGCCATGGCATCAAGCTGTCCCTGCAAAGATGTGTTAGCATCAACCTGGTGAACACCAGTTGATCTTCTTCTTTCAGCAATTTCAGAGGGCCATTGATTTGCATCCTCAGATAACTCATCTAGAATTGTGACTATCTCCTCTGGAGTCTTCTTCATCAATGGACCTCCAGCTGCATTGCTCAATGTTCTGCGTGAGGCAGGTGTCAATCCATCCCAAAAATCTTGGAGTTGCATCCAAAGTTCAATTTCGCTATGTTGACACTTTCTCACTATCTCCTTAAACCTCTCCCAAGCTTAAAACACAGTTTCAGTATCGTTCTGACAGAAATTATGAATTTCCCTTCTAAACTTGCCCGTCTTAGCTGATGAGAAATATTATTCAAGAAATGTTTTGGTCATCTCATCCCATGTTCTAATCGATCCATTAGGCAAGCTTCGAAGCCAGTGCTTTGCATCGTCTTTGAGTGTGAAGGGGAATGCCCTTAAGTAGACCGCATCTTGTGACACACCGTTCTATTGAAAGGTGTTCATAATCTCCTCAAATTCCATCAGATGGTTGTTTGGATCTTCATTCATCTTTCCTCTGAAAATGCAGTTGTTTTGAAGAGTTTGGAGCAATCCTTGCTTCAGCTCAAAATTGTTAGTTACAACTGGAGGTGGTCGCATACTAAATAAGCCTTGGTTGTAGACCGGTCTAGCATAATCACCAAGTAGTCTCCCAGCACTGGGAGCTATATTTCTGAGTCTGTACCCAAAGGTAGATTTTGAGCAATTCTCCGAACTCTCTCTTCTTCATAGACAATTTGAGCATTTTGAAAAGCTGTCTCTTTAGCATCTCGTGCAGTGTTTTCTCTTTATTGGGCTACCTCTCGTGCAGCCAAATCAACATTATCATCACCTCCCACCATAACTTCCTTGGTTGAGGATTTCCCAATCTTCTCTGTATTCTCGGTAAAATTTCTTTCCTTCCTCAACTGTCGTAGTTGTTTCTCGATTTCTGGTTTGTAAGGTAGCACTTCCTTCCCAGAGGATCGAGTCATACACCAACTTAACCTGCAGACTGCGCACAGTCAAAGAACACCAAACATAACAAAGGAAAAATAAAATAAAATAAAATAAAAAGAAAAATTCTTGAATTATCACTGCAAACTATTTCAAACACTATTGATTTCCAATCCCCAGCAATGGCGCCAAAATTTGACAAGCTTAAAACACACACTAAAATATGCTCGCTAGTCGAATATAGTAAATTATAATATCGTATCCACATGGATTGAAGTTAAACAGTATTATAGTAGTTTTTATCTATATTGCTATCCAGGATGATCCACAATGGAGATTTATGTGATTTAAACTAAAATTAACTAAGAGTCTAAACTATTGACTAATGACAATCAACCCAAGTATTGAGTAAAAGAAGTTATCAATTGGGAGAAGATAGGGTTGATAGGATAGGTGCAAGACAAATGGTTGGGGTTTAACTCTAGATAATTCACTTCTAATGTTCAAGTGAGTCTCTCGAATTCACATGGTTATTAGTTCAATTGATTAGTAGAAACTCCTCTCTCGATTAAGTCTCAACCTCACAAGATGAACCAATTTTAAGCACGTGAAGATATGCAAGAATTCGTAGTGGATTGGTCTTTAGGAGAACCTCTCTCGATTATCCTCATAACTAAGTTTAATCAACAATTCAACTAGCCTCTTCCGATTACTAAGAAGAATTAATGACTTTAACCAACAAAATATAATGCAACAATATCACAAGTTATGCCTATCTCGACTACACGAACAAGAGAATATACATGCAACAGTTAAAACATCCAAAATGATTCAATACATAAAAACTAGAGTTAATTATCCACGAACAAGTATCAAGACACCAAATCCATCAAACCTTAAAGAGAACTACTCCATAGATATGGAGTAATTCATCACAGATATAAAGAAAAACATAAAAATAATCCAAACTCTTGTCTTGAGTGAGGATTGAATAGTGAATTCCTTGTGCTTTCGCTTTTCCACCTTCTCTCTACCCTCCTTAGGTCTTAGATGTGTCAAAAGTCCATAAAATAACGTTTTTACATGTATTTATACTAAATTGGGCAGCCGCGGCGCGCCACGGCTGTGGAAGTTTCTCAGAGTCCGGTTTTTCTTTGATTTTTGATATCCAGATGTAGTCCCCGACCCCCGATCTTGATCCCGGCTTAATCCTTTGGGCTTTTACTCAGTCTTCAAAGCTCGAAATCACTCGAATTAGCTCCATAACGTCTACATAGCTCGGAATCACTACTACAAGATATAAAACTCACAATTAGTGCAAAATACTAGTGATTAAAGCTCAATTAAAGTGCAGTAAATTAGAGTGTAATAAGTGACTAAAGTACGAGATTATAGCCTACCATCATACCCACATTTAGAAAAAATGGCCTTAGCTCTCGAAGTCGCCGCTCGGAAGCTGAGGCCCTACTTTCAATGCCACCCGATAGTTGTGGTGACTACTTTCCCTTTGCCGAACATCCTCCATAAACTCAAGATCTCTGGCATATTGGCCAAATGGGCTGTTGCAATGAGTGAGTTCGACATAGAATATAAACTAAGGACTGCAATTAAGTCACAAGTCTTTGCTGACTTCGTGGCCAATTTTAGTCTGACACTACTGCTTCTGGCAACCAAGGAGGCAGTAATGATGTCGAAATCAACATCGGGGTTTTGGACCTTATTTATGGACATAGCTTCCAATGTAAAATAGTCCGGACTCGGAATAGTCTTAATCACACATTCGGGGGAAACCTTAAGGCAAGCCATCAGAACGATCCCTTTAACTAGCAATGAAGTAGAGTACGAAGCTTTGATTGCAGGGATCAAATTAGCCCGGGGACTTGATTATGAGGTTATCGAAACCAAATGTGACTCGAAGCTGGTGGTAAATCAGGTCTACGGGATCTTTGATACCAAAGAAGAATGCATGCAACAATACGTGGGAAAGGTCTAGGCTCTTTTGGCACGATTCCGGGAATGATCAACTACTCATATCCCAAAGGAGGATAACGCAGAAGAGAATGCATTAGGAAACTTAGGATCATCGACGAAAATAAAGGGATCGGAGTCCGTGATGGTAGTGCAACTGATAAACTCAGTCTTGGATATGGATGGTTACTATGAGGTAAATTCGACTAGTTTGGTATGGGACTAGAAAAATAAAATAATCGACTATCTCGAGCACGGGAAGTTACCCGAAGACCCCAAAGCATCACGGGTGTTATGCGCCAAAGCTGCACGTTATAGCTTCAAAAGAGGCCAATTGTATAGAAAATCTTTCCAAGGCCTGCTGGCCCGGTGCTTAGGAGTATCAGAAGCTAATTATGTCATGATGAGAGAAGTCCATGAAGGTATATGCGGCAATCACTCGGACGCATATTCTTTGGTGTTGAAGTTGGTACGATCAGGATATTACTGGCCTCGCATGGAACAAGACGCCAAAGACTTCATACGAAAATGAGATAAGTGCCAACGATATGCACTACTAGTACACCAACTGACAAAACCCTTATATTCGGTTATATCCCTATGGTCATTCATGAAATAGGGGATGGACATCGTCGGACCGCTGCCACCGGCTCCCAGAAAGATAAGGTTTCTTTTAATTTTGACTGACTATTTTTCTAAATGGGTGGAAGCAGGTCCTTATCAGAAGATCGGAGAACACAGAGTGGTGGATTTCCTGTGGGAAAATATAATTTGTAGGTTCGGAATACCAAACAAGATAGCATGCGACAATGGGTCACAGTTTATCGATGCAAAAATTACAAAGTTCCTCGAAGATTTGAAGATAAAGAGGATCACATCTTCTCCTTATCATCCAAGCGCAAATGGTCAAGCAGAGTGAACAAACAAAGTGATTATTCAAAACCTCAAAAAAAGGGTGGAAGCAGCAAAAGTCAAATGGCCCGAAGAGTTTCCCGGAGTTCTATGGGCCTACCGAACAACAGCCAAATCGAACACAAGAGAAACTCTTTTTCCCCTTGTGTACGGTGTTGAAGCCTTAACCCCGGTGGAAGTGGGCGAACCCACTTTGAGATATTTTTGGGCAGATGAAGAATCAAACAACAAAGCAATGTTAATCAACTTGGAACTGCTCGAGGAACGCATGGACTTGGCGCATGTAAGAATGGCAGCTCAAAAGCAAAGAATTGAAAGATATTATAATCGAAGACCAACCTCCGTTATTTCAAAGTAGGAGATTTGGTTCTGAGGAAAGTAACCTAAAATACTCGGGAGCTCAACGTGGGGAAGCTAGGTCCAACGTGGGAAGGTCCCTACCGGATTTCAGCTATCACTAGGAAAGACTCATACGGGTTGGAGAAACAGAATGGAGACAAGTTGCCTAGAAACTGGAACGTGGCACACCTCAAAAGATATTATTGTTGATGAACATTACTCAAGCGGAAAGTATGTGTTGTACTCTTTTTTGCTTCGTTCAGTTTTTGTCCCAATTGGGTTTTTCTGGCAAGGTTTTTAATGAGGCAGCGATAGAAAGCATACTACGAAGACAACAATGATAAGACCTTTGATAGCAAGGCAAACAAACAAGCTTCTACGGGGACGGTTAGATAATCTTTGGTTTGATAGCAAATTCCCACTGGGAAGTTAAGTTTGCTATTGAATAGAGGTTACCCGACCGTTCACGAGCACAAACTGCTAGAGGATTGTTAGATACTCTTTCGCTCGATATCATGGATTCCTAAGGGTAAGTAAGGTATGTTGCCGAGTTAAGGACTATCTAGCAATTCATTGATGGAATCTTTGAAGACACAAGACTTCTAGTGTTCCAATTCGCATTCTTCTCATTCAAACACTAGGGGGAATGATATGAGGATACGACAACATTGACTGCCACGTCAACTGGGAAATGAAAATCCAGAAACTAAATACATCATCGAGACCGGGGACTGCACAGCCAGCCCCATAGAAACAAGTTGTACAAGATGGCCACAAGTAATGACAATTTCTTTTTAGCATAATAAATGTTAGACACAAGTAATGGCAATTTCTTAGCATAATAAATGCTTGTGTACTTTTGAAAATATAAGGAATTATATGAAAAGAAACCCTTTTATTTTTATCTTGTTTCTTATCTGAACGATGAACTAACTTTGCCATTTGAAAGTTAAACAAGTACTTCAAATGTAAGTGCCATAATGAACAGGGGACGTCCTCTTCAAGAGCACCATAAACATAAGAGGGCCCTCTCTTATGAAAAGCCTCACATTAAAGGGTTGGTTTCGAAAGAATTTATGCCCGAAATCAAAATGCCTTCGAGGAAAAATGCACCCGAAGACATACACGAAAAGCCGCAAAAAGTAAACTTGCGCAAATACTTGTAGAAACCCTCACGTAAAAGGTACAACGCTCGAAACCAAAGTACTTCGAGGAAAATGCATCCGAGACTACACATAGTAAAGCGCGAATAGAAACAATGTGCGCAGAATTCTTAAGCAAATGCAAAGGTTAAAGACTTGCATGGATATTCAAATGAAAGTAAGACTCAAACAATATTTGAGCAAATATATGTCTTTATTTACAAGAAAGTGCCAAAGTACAAAATGGGAAAAAGAAAAGAAAAGAAAAGCTAAACTGCAGTGCCTCGGGAATCAGGAGGAAGAGAAGTGTCCGTATTCCCAGGAGAAGTAGGTGGGTTCACGGAGGCTCAACATTTTCATCACTTTGGCCTTCGGCATCATCATCTTCCGATTCTTCTTCAGTTCCCGAAAATGCGGAACCAGAAGGGCCAGGTATATTAGACCTCGATAGGAGTCCACTTTTAACAGCTAACTCAAGCTTGCGTGCATTAGCAATTTCTGCATCAAAATCAATGACACCAGCTTTGGTCTCTTCCAAGGTTTTTCTCCTCATGCTGTACATGGCGTACGTTTTTTTAAACAACGAGGGAAGCTTATTGATGCTTGAGTTCTTCTTTGAGTTGGGTTACCTCGGCAGAAAGGCTTTCCTGGGCGGACCTAGCAGATTTGAGGTTAACATCAAGGTCGCGGACAGTTGAACTAAAGACCCTATTATGCTCGATAGTTTTCATGTACTTCTCTTCTAGCTGGGCGTGTTTCGCCCCCACATCAGCAAGCTCTTCAATTTTAGATTTCAAGGCTGCCTCTAAGTTAATCACTCTTTCAGCGGAGGCAGCCTTGTGCTCGGTTGCAGTAAGAGGGGCGTCCTGGGATAATTTCTTGGCTAAAGGTTACCACTTCTTGCTTGCTTTGCTGCAAACGAGCCTCCAAAACAACGACCTCAGTAGCTTTGGTTTCTAGTTCAGATAGACGGAGAACAATTCGGTCTCGTTCCACCAAAAGCTGATTCCATTCAGATGTAAGTTCCTCCTTCTCACGAATCCGCCTCTAAAGGCCCTCAGAAGCAACAAAGTTGGCCTACAAAATAAGAAGAAGTAAAACTTAGAATACATTCATACAAAAGTAGAAGAAATAACAAAGAAAGAGAGGAACTTACCGTTGCGGCGTTGTGCATGGAATTGTTCAACAAACACTCACCCAAGAGTGCCTGAATCTTTTCCCAGACTTTCTTTGAAGCCAGAGGCTTCTGATAATTAGCAATCTCCACTAACCGGAATAGTAAGTTGCATCCGGTAGAGACTGAAAAAGTAACGTTCCTCCTCCTTTGTGGTTCTTCAGAAGGGGCAGCATAATTTTGCCCCAAATTCCCATGAACTGGGTATTGTGGAAGAGGAACGCCCTCTTCATGGTCAGGTACGGCCGATGGAGGTAATGTAGCAACTGCTGGTGGAAGAGTGAATGAAGATGGAAGTGATGTAGCAGTTGCTGGTATTAGTGAAAATGGAGATGAAGCTGATGGAGTTGAAGAGTGAGAAACAGCTACATCAAATGTAGTGCTGGTTGTTGGAGGCTCGCCAACCAAAGACGACAAGGATCCGGTACTCAGCTCCGTAGTACTGGGCACAACAATTGGGGCGTGAAAACCGAAGTTGGCATTATCTACCAAATCAAACTCTCCCCAAAGTGCCGAGGCATCGTCCTCGGTTGGTGTAACTCTCTCAACAGGTCGAGCATCCTATTGAGATGATGAGGTTCGTTGTCTTCTGTATAGAGAAGCTCCTTCATCACTAGCTTCTTCATCATCATCAATCACCACGGTGTCTGTGACCGGCTCGGAAGGAGGACCAATCACCATCGCCATCGGAGATGACTCAGGGGCATCAATCTTTGCCCTCTTATTATTTTCCCCGGCCATGGAGGAACGTCTTCTCTTCGGTTGTCTATCCTCCAGCCGGGGACTCCGTAAAGAAGTGTTTGTGCCCGAAACAGGCCCGGAGATACCCGTTCGAGTAAGTGCAGCCTCGCTGCATCAGCAAGATCAGCCAAGACGTCCTCCTCGGGGACATCAACAGAGCTCGCAGGTAGACCTAATTTCGTGAACAAGTCAGAAGGGTTCAACCAAGTTCTTTATATACAAAAAATAATGGAATAAAGGTAAGTTAAAATTACCATGATATTTGGCCTTCCACCGGTATTTAAGGGCCAGTTCTTTCCACAAACGAGTTTCGGGCGTCGTGATATCTAAGATCTTTTGAACCCACCGATCCAAACCTTCCATCACCGGCGGGATCCATCGCGTTGCTAAAAAAAAGAAGGATGGAGGATCAATATGGCTATAGAAAAATATTTAGTAAAAAGAAATACTAAACAAAGAGCTTACGAGTGCGGTCCAAACGGCCGGAAAAGATGAAGCCGTTGTCGGAATGATGTCATTGGTGGCGACTGCAACGAACTATTCCATCCACCCACGGTCGTTGTCATCATCCATGCTAGACAGAAAAGCATGGTGGTCACACTTGCAGAGGTTTATCATTCCCCCGCGGAAGATTTTGGGAGAATAGAGATTCATC
>AWOL01S0211810.1:0-21112 GCA_000715115.1 Nicotiana otophora
GACTTACCATGTGTGAAAGAATTATTTACTTCCTGCTTGTTATTGAGTTATTATTATTATTTATATAACCCATGCTTACTTAGAACTTCTGTATTTCTTTACTGTTAGCCCATAGTAAGTGTCGATGTCGACCCCACGTCACTACTTCTCGAGGTTAGACTTGATACTTACTGGGTACATGTTGTTTATATACTCACGCTACACTTCTGCACTACCCGTGCAAGATCTGAGGCAGGTACATCTGGCGGTCATACCGGTGCGCATCCCCGATACCCTGAGGCCTAGTGGTGAGCTACTTTCTGAGCCGTTCTGCAGCACCTAGAGTCTCTCTTTTTGTACTTATTTTCTGTCTATTTTATTTCATACAGTAGTTAGTATTTTGTATATTCTACTAGTGCTCATACACTTATTTCACCAGGTATTGGCACACATTCTAGTAGACTTTATGATTTTGGAGTACTTATATATCTATGATTGCACTCAGCTGCTCTCGTTTTATTTATTAAACTTTCTACTTCTTAAATTTATTAATAAATAAAATTTAATTACTTGAAAACTTATTAAAAGGAGTAATCATGTAGTTAGTTCACCGTTGGCTTGCCTAGCGGCAGCGTTGCACGCCATCACGACCTATAGGAGAAATTGAGTCGTGATATACGCCGTCAATTACTTGTTTCCATGTCTATCTGTATTTCATTAATTATATTATTTCATGTCTTGATTGTTACGTGTCCTGACTGCTTCTGATGCCTCAACTTGCGACTTGACATTTATTATTCTCGTATTATAAAATGTAAATTTCTTTCATGTTTCTATGCTTAATTGATAATTGTCTTAATTGTCTTACTTGCACCCTTTAACTGTCATATATGTGACTTGTCTTATTGCCGAGTGTTAATTGTAGCTTTTAATGATTTGGTACGAAATTTCCTTCTTGATTTGTAGCTTTCGTATTCGTTAATTGTAGAAATTCTTGTAATTTGAGTTATTAAATTGATTGCACTTGTTGATTTAATTATTGATCGGATTGCACGACGCAACAGGTGGAATAAGGGTGGATTTATATTGATATGGCGGGATCGGGTTGCACGCCGCAATAGGTAAAATAAGGGTGGATTGATATGGTGAAATAAGGGTGAATTACGATATTGATTCTGATTATCTGGTGGGATCTGGTTGCACGCCGCAACATATATATTTACTTATTATTACTGATATTTATATGGTGGAATAAGGGAGGATAGTGTTGTACGGTGGGATCAGAATGCGCGCCGCAACATTTTATGTGTTTTGTATTCCCTGATGAATGGTGTTGGCTTCGGTGTTGTCGTACGAGACTCTAAGTATTTGGTATTTCTGTATTTACTGGATTTCGAGGATTGAGTTATTTTTATGAGTTAACTGCTTTACTTTTCCGTATGTTCCTCTCCTGTTATTATTTTTATATACGGTGTATAGGTTATTGTAAGTGACTCGCCTTAGCCTTGTCACTACTTCGTCAAGGTTAGGCTCGACACTTATAAAGTACATGGGTCGGTTGTATTCATACTACACTTTATACTTTTTGTGCAGATTTTGGAGCCGGTCCGAGCGGCAGTTAGTAGATTGCTCGTGTTGACTATTGAATGGAGACTTGAGGTATAACTGCACAACGTTCGCAGTACTAAGTCCTCTTCTACTTTATCTTAGCTGTGTATTTTCTTTCAGACAACTTTACTTTCATTCAGATCTTTATGTGTATTATTCTAGTACCTCGTACACTTGTGACCCCAGATTCGGGGTTGTATTTAGTTATTCAGTTATTATGGCTTTTCCGCACTTTATATCAGTTCCATCATAGTTATTTTCATAAATTAACATCAGTTGAGTTAGAATTGTTTTAAAAAATGGCTTAACATTATTCTAACGTTGTCTTTCCTAGCAAGTGAAATGCCAGCACGATCCCGAAGGTAAAAATTCTGGATCGTAGCACACAATGTGTACAAAAATATCAACAATAACAAAATGAATGGGAATGCTCGACAAGGAAAGGTATCTCAACAATTAACAACTTCACCTCAATGTGATAATGACTATTACAACTTCAACACCAATAACTCAAGAAGATGATATTCCACGAAATAACAACTTCAATTAAAAATGATTCAATAATTAAGAGATAACAAGACAATAACTTCAACTAAAGCATATAAGAGCAAAATAACAAGTAAGAGGTAGAAAAAGTGCTAACAATGTCAAATAGAGCATGTAAGAGTAGATTAACAATGAGAGATATAACATGTTATTACAATTCAATTAAACGCATGGAAAAATTTTAGATAATCTAAACCGGTCAAATACCACATATAGCCCGTGTACCCACTCGTCACCTTGCGTACATGACTTTCACATAACACAAATAGCACAATCAACACAAATCCTAAGGGGTAGTTTCTATTACACAAAGTTAGGCAAGATACTTACCTCAACTAGGCCAACTCAACCCTCTAAAATAGCTTTCCCCCTAAGATTCTCCTTCACTCGGCTCAAATCTAACCAAAAATAACTTAAAAATACCAAACAATACAAGAGAAACCAATTACAATAAATAAAGCTATGATCTTTATATTTTCTACAAAATGTCAACAAAGTCAACGTTGGATCCGCGTTGGATTCCGAATCCAAGCTTACCCGAGCAAAACCCCAATCAATACAAGCTCAGATGAATGAAAACCAACTCAATCGGAGTCCGATAGCTCAACCAATTCGCCAAAATATCGGTCTTGAGTATTCATAACCCAAGAGCCTAACCCACACTAGTTGGGTCCCATATCTCCCGAACTACTCCTCCAAAAATCGCCAAATTCGAGTATGTTGTTCTCCTAATATAGGAGAACAAGACCCCAAACAGAAATAAGAAATAAACGTCTCTAACTCTTTTTCACTTTTTAAAATTTAGGACATAACCCTAGGTCTTGATTTAAAGAATTAAGTGGGTTTTCAATTAAAATCATGGATTAAAGTTTAAACCAAGGGGATAAATCAAAAGAAAATACTTAGATTATGGTTTAGACCTTACCCTATGGAAGCAACTTGAAGAAAATCCTTGAATTCTCCCAATCCCAAACTTTCAAGATGAGAAAAACTCCAACAACATTAATAGCCAAAAATGTCCAGTTGTTTTGCCTCGTTTCTTATGGCAAACGATCATGAAACTCTCTTTCGATGCCTCCAATGGATTCCTTGTGAATTTCCAATCATGTTAGGCTTTTGAATCACTCCACTAGACCTTATAATGAAGGATATATGTTGGTTTCAATATTTGGAAATAATGCAGATTTTTAAATAAGAATTCAGTGGCAATTTCGTAATTAATCTAAAACAAATCTAGTAACCCAATTCTTAGTAAAATCACCATAAATTCCACGTACGATGTCGAAACTTAATGATTTCAGTTACTATGGTTCCAAAATTACAATATGGATATAATTGTTTAGTCGAAACACAAATCAAATGACGTTTGCCCAATATGGTAACCTTTATGCTTAAACTAATGTCAAAACCGAAAACAATCACCATGCAATCCAAACTTATCCAAAAATACATCGGAATTTAACCAAACTTTGTGGACATGTCAAAAATCATCATACAAATTTTTGAAATAATTAAAACCCAATTCCGTATCCGTTTACTCAAAAGTCAAACCTTGGTCAACTCTTCTAACTTAAAACTTCTAAAACGAGAATCATTCTTCCAAATCAATCTCAAACCGCTCAAAAACCGAAACCAACCATACACACAAGTCATAATACATAATATGAAGCTAATAAAAGTCTCAAACCACCGAATAGAACGCTAAATCTCAAAACAACCAGTCGAGTTGTTATAGATTCTCGTCTAAGAGAAATAAATTCTAAAAGAATTGGGAGAAAACACATTTCGGATAACAATGATTAGGTTTGTATTGTTGTGTGATGTGTAAGAAGGAGAGAATGAGAGTGGCACCAAAATCACGTCGCCAGATTTTGCCTTTTCCGACAAGGGGAGCGGCAGCTGGCAGAGAAACAAGGGTGGTTGCGGTTGGCTTTTGGGAATTAATTAGGTGCGTTGGATTAGCAGAGGATGAAGGGCTAAGATTTGATAATGGTCTGATGGGTTAATGGGTTGGGTAATACGGGTCACGGTCAACAGGTTGGGAAAAGTGGGCCTGCCGAATTTGGGCCATGTCTAATCCTAAAATAGACCTCTCTTGGACTTTTTCTAGACTTTAAATAAAGACCATGTCCAAACCAAAATCAATTCACTTTCTCTAGACAATTACTACTAATCCATCTTAGTTAAACGAAATACAGTTATTGCAAGGAATATTAACAAGCTATATATTAAATAATAAATATCATAAAATAAAACTATTTTTGTATTTTCAAATCTGTGTTCTAAAATTAAAAAATAAACAAAAACCAAACGAATACAACCGAAGTAAATATTCTAAAATATTAAGAACACTAAAAAAAAATAATATTAAAAGTTGTGCTGGTAGAAAATTACGTGCTAACAGGTTTGGGGAAAAGGAAAAGTTGAGACCTAGGTATATTGGTCCTTTTGAGATCCCTGAGAGAGTGGGGAGGTGGCTTACAAGCTTGCATTGCCACCCAGCGTATCGGTAGTTTACCCGGTATTTCATATTTCCATGCTCCAGAAGTATTATTGTTACGACCCCAATTTTCCTCCGTAGGATATCGTGATGGAACCTAGTCTCTACGACTAGGTAAGCCAAACAGATAATAATAACTTGGTGGAAACAATTATCAAAATAGTAAGAGAAAGCTGAATAACTGATATAACCTTCCGAAACAAAACATAATATCATCAATACACTTTCCAAAACCGGTAGAACTGAGTCATAAGCTATATAGAATAAAACTAGAATATCTAATACATTACTGTCTGAAGGAAAAGAAACATAACAGTAGTAAAAAGCAAAGGAAGATGACTCCAAGGCCTGTGGACGCCAAGCAGGCATACCTTGAAGTCTCCATAAGGCAGTTATAAATGATCTTTAACGAGCGGCATGAGCAGACGTACCTGAATCTGCACAAAAATGTGCAGAAGCATAGTATAAGTATGCCAATGCGGTACCCAGTAAGTATCAAGCCTAACTTCAGTAGAGTAGTGATGAGGCCAGGTCAAGACACCAATTAGGATATAAATAAGCAGTATGACAATGTAATACGAGTATATAATGGAAAGCGAAGAAATAACCGATATGAAACAAGATAATAACATGAACTAATAAAAGAAATTAAACATGAAAATAACATAAAAGAAGCAACTAAAGAGAACTAGAATGATCATATACAGATAACAACTGCTAGAATAATAAAGAATGTACCAACAAGCAATGTTCCCACCAAAAGTCTTTGCAACATGAATTAAACAACAAGAATCACAACGAGGTACCGCCTCATGTAGAACAAAATCACAAACGAGGTACCATCTCGTATTCACAATTCCTAATGTCAATCACAATATTTCCTTATACCGTCGCGTGAGAGTTACATTTGAAATAGGTTTCGAAAACAGTTTTTCCAAAATAGCTACACATACTTTAGCCCCACCTTGTGACGCCACGTGGCTTCACGTAGTTCCCTACAAGCAACACACACATAAGTCCCACCTTATACCGCCACGTGCACATTAACCCCAAGCCTTAAACAACCGCATGCACGTCAATATCACATCACAATAACAACTCACACCACAAGTGCCCATATATCACAACTTGCCAATAATCAATAATATCAATGTTTCCACAACAATAGCCCACGGCTCCACCACAATGTGTACAAGAATAGAAACAACAACAATGAATCAAAAATGTTCGACAAGAAGATGTTTCAACAATAACAATTTCGTCCCAAAGTGATAACGACTTCACAACTTTAATACCAATAACTCAACAATGAGAAACAATCTATGACCACGATGTTAAATAAGAATAACTCACATTGGAATAGTAACACATAATAATGACTTCAAATAATGGAAATCAACTAGGAAAAGGATACCATGAATAATAATTCCCAATAATGGAAATCAACAATGAGAAAAACAACATGAATGATAACTTTAAATAACGATAATCAACAATGAAAGAAATAACATGAACAATAACTTCAAATAATGACAATCAACAATTAAAGAGGCGACAAGTTCAACTAAAGCATGAGAGCAATTTATCAATTAGAATGTAGAATATAAGTGTTAACAAAATCATTTAGGGCATATAAGGATAGACTAACACAAGTAAGAATAAATTGACTAGGAGAATTTAGAACATGAAATGAACTTTCAATTAAAGCGTGGAAATAGTCTTAAGTAGCCTAAACTGGTCAAATACCACGTATAACCCGTGTACCCACTCCTCACCTTGCGTACACGGATTTCACTTAGCAAAATGGAATCAAACATTACCAATCCTAAGGTTAGTTTCCCCCACACAAAGTTAGGCAAGACACTTGCCTTAACTAGGCCAATTCAACACTCAAAAATAGCTTTTCCTTTAAACTTCGCCTCCACACGGCTCAAATCTAACCAAAGTCAACTTAATATCATCAAACAATTCTAGGGAATTCAATTGCAACAGATAAAGCTAAGATCTTTATATTTTTCCCAAAACATCAACAAAAGTCAACCCGGGGCTCGCCCGGTCAATACCCGGGTCCAATGGTAGATTTCGACTACCATGACCCCACGAGTTCATATATGTGATTAGTTTCACTTCGATTCACATGATTTGGATGTTACAATCTAAGATATGTTGATTGAATATGATTAGGAATGGATTAGAATCACTTACCCAAAGTTTGCAGGTAACAATCCCCTCTCTAAATCGCCTCCTACCGAGTCTAGGGTTAAAAAATAAGAGAATGAGAGATACAATCCCGACTTTCAGCCCTTTATGTTCAGCTGCAATTATCGCAATTGCGATATAGGTTCTCAATTGCGATATGGGTTCACAATATCTAACCCTCTCAATTGCGAGATTTTATTCGCAATTGTGGCACTGACAGGCCTTGGAAGCTCTTCGCAAATGCGAAAATGGGTTCGTAATTGCGAACCCTGCTGCCCTCACAATTGCGACAAAGACCATCGCAAATGCAAACCTAAGCCAACCTAGACATCTTTCACAATGCGACCAAGGCATGGCATATGCGATACCTGAATGTTACCTGCTATGGTCGCAAATGCAACCCAGGTGTTCGCAATTCCGACACCAGAGGGCCCCAGACACCAGGCTTGCCAATTTCAGCCCAAAACACTTCTGAAATATGACTGAAACTCATCTGAGCCCTCGGGGCTCCAAACCAAACTCCACACAAGTATAGAAATGTTATGCAAACTCACTCGCATGATCAAAACATAAAAATAATATCTAAAACTATGAATCGAACACTAAAACGCATGAATTTCAAAGAACTTTTCAAGAATTTCTAGAATTACATCTAAACGTCTGAATCCTATCAAATCAACTCCAAACGACACCAAATGTTGTATACAAGTTCTAAATACCATAAAGGAACTATTCCAAGTCCTAAAATCAAATTTTGAGATTGATGGCTAAATGTCAACCTACAGTCAAACCTTTCAACTTTAAATTGCCAATTTTTGGCAAATCCACATAAATCAACCTACGTACTTCCAAAATCAATTTCGGACAATCGCCCAAGTCCAAAATCATGATACAAAGCTATCGAGGTCATAAAAACATAGTTTCAGGGTCCAAATCAAGGGTCCAAATCAACACGAAAGCTTTCCGGAACGAAACTAACCAACCACGTAAGTTATAAAATCATAAACACATATGTGTGAAGCATAAAAGAGGTAACGGGGCACAATTACACAAAATGACTGATCGGGTCGTTATAATTATGGTGATCCATCCTATGTGTTATATTTCAGCTCAGTCCAGTTGGACAAAGATTTGACTTATGTTTAGGAGTCGGTGGCTATCTTGGACAGGCAGGTTCGAAAGTTGAGGTCAAAGAACATCTCTTCCGTGAATGTTCAATGGAGGTGTCAACCAGTCAAGGAGGCGAATTAGGAGACCGAGCATGATATGCGTAGCCATAATCCTCACATTTTTATCACTTCAGGTATGTCTCTATCCTCGTTCGCGGACGAATATTTATTTAAGATGGGGAGAATGTAACGGCTAGACCAGTCATTTTGAGAATTAGCGTCTCGTTTGGTGTCTTAGGGTCTCGAGTAGCTTCGTATTGTGTGTTATTTAAGATGGTCGGATTCGGTTTTCGGGTGATTCGGGATGGATTTGAAAAAATAGTTCTTGTTTTAGAAGCTTAAGTAGTAAGAGTTGACCGGTGTTTGACTTTTCTGTAGACGACTCCGGAATGGTACTTTGATGATTCTAGTAGCTTTTTATGGTGATTTTGGACTTAAGCATATGTCCAAATGTTGAGTTGGAGTTTCGTAGGTCGTTTTGGTTTAAATTGGTGAAAGTTATAAAGTTGAAGGTTTGGAAGGTTGAGAGATTTGACCTGGAGTTGACTTTGTTGATACCGAGTTCTAATTTTCGTCTCGAGAATTGGAATAGGTCTATTGTATAATTTGGGACTAGTGTACAAAATTTGAGGTCATTCGGAGTTGATTTGATATGTTTGGGCATTTGTTTTAGAAGTTGGATGTTCATTGATTGAAGAGGATTGAATTGGGGTGTGATTCATTATTTTATTTTTTTGGTGTGATTTGAGGCTTCTACTAAATTTGTATCGTGTTTTAGGATGTGTTTGTCTGTTTGGATGGGGTTCGGGGGCCTCAGGCATGAATCGGATTGATATCGAATTGAGTTTGGACTTAAGGAAATTGCTGAAGCTTAAAGCTTCTGATGTGATCGCACTTGCGTAGCTTTGGCTATAGGTGCGAGACCGCAGAAGCGACCATGGGGTCGTAGAAGAGGTTTGGGCATTGGTTGACTGTGTCCACAGGTGCAGACAAGAGTGCGCAGATGCGCAACCGCAAGAGCGAGAATTGTTCTGCAGATGCAGGATTTAGACATTGGGCGGGAGACTGCCGGTGCAGAGCCTTTGGCACAGAAGCAAAAGCGCAAGTGCATTCTTTGTGCCGCAAAAGAGTAAGTCCTTGAGTTTAGTTTGGGGCCACACCTGCGATGTATTTTTCCACAGGTGCAGAGTCACATATGCGATAGAGTGGATGCAAAAGCGGATATCGTTGGGCAGAAATAGAGAAGATCGAGGGTTATAGTTATTTTTCATATTATGAGTTGTAGAGCTCAGTTTTGGGCAATTTTAGAAGAGATTTTCAAGATTTGGATAAGTGTTTTTTTTACTCAGATTTGCTTGTTCTACCTCTTATTTGCTATATTCGCTCTCATATGTTTAGTTGAAGTTGTTACTTTCCTTATTATATTTTTACCTCTTTATTGTTGAATTACCCGTACTTGAAGTTGTTATTTCGTGGAATAACTTCTTGTTGAGTTATTGGTGTTGAAGTTGTAAAAGTCATTATCACATTGAGGTGCAGTTGTTTTTTTGTTGAAGTATCATTCCTTGTTTAGTATTCCTCATTCATCTTGTTGTTATTGAGATTATTGAAAATATTGTGATTGAGCCATGGGCTATTTGTTGTGGAAACATTGGTATTGTTGACTTTTTGGCAAGTTATGGCATATGGGCACTTGTGGTACGAGATGTGATTGTGTTGTGATATTGATACGCATGTGGTGGTGTAGGACTAGGGGTTGATACACATGCGATGAGATAAAGTGGGCTTGATATACGTGTTGCTAGTAGGGGAACTACTTGAAGTCACGCGGTGAGATAATCTGGGCTAAAACGTGTGTAGCTACTTCGGAAAAAATAATTTTTAAAACTAAATGCAAGGCTCACGCTGTGATATAAGGAAAGATTGTGATTGAAATTGTTAAATATGGAAACGAGGCAGTACCTCGGTTTTGATTCTTATTGCACCTCTCATGTTAAAAGGCTTGTTGGTTGAGTAGTTCTTGTTGTTATTTCATTGTTATACTTGTAATTATCGTTACTTGTCTACTTGTTGTGTGTTCACTCCTTAATGCCTTTACCGCCTATATTTCTGTGGTTAGTCTACATTATTGAACTGCTTACTTGTCATTTACTTTCTCGCCTTTCATTATTAGACCATGCTTTTCCCTTTTTAGTTTATTTTATCCTAGTAAGTGTCTTGAACTGGCCTTGTCACTACTCTATCAAGGTTAGGCTTTCTACTTACTGGATACCCTTTTGGTTTACTCACACTACGCTTCTGCACATTTTTGTGCAGATCCAGGTACATCTGCTCGTGCCGGATACCAGTGATTGATTGCTACTTTTGGAGACTTCAAGGTATACCTGCCGACGTCTGCAGGCCTCAGAGTCATCTTCTGCTATCTCTTATTACTGTTTATCCTTTATTCATACAGTGATGTATGTTGGGATTTTAGTATTTTCTGTAGAGTTTATGACTCATTCTCACCGGATTTTGGAAAATGTTGTATTGTGGTCCAGTATTGAGATCTTTCTGAGGCTTATTAGTTTATATCATGTTTTCATTTTTCACTTATGTCATAATCTCTTGTTTGTTAGGATTACCTAGTCTTATAGACTAGGTTCCATCACGGCATCCTAAGGCAAAAAATTGGGGTCGTGATAATTCATGAGTTCATCCATACCCCTATATCAAAAATTAACAATTATCCATTCACTGAAATACAAGTGCATGTTGTATGTATATAAAATGTATGTTTGTATGCATGCCAGTTGTATTTCTAGGGTGATAACTATTGTAAAATGTATTGAAGTCTGTTGTATGTGCTAATACAATGTATCACGCAAAATTGTATGTGTTGAACATGTATAGCTCCAAGCGAACAATACAACTGCAAGAGAACATTCAATGTAAGTATACTAACTGTAGTTGTGCACTGTAAATTGTATAGGGTAAAATAGGTTCGTATTAAATTCTTGAATAATAGAGCGACATGTGGAACTGGAGACAGACGAAAAGGGAGGCAAGTGGAGACCAAGACCGGAGACAACAACTTCGATTTGTACTGGGTAGACCCCGAAGGGAATATTGTTAATGAAGATAAATGAATGTTTGCTATCGATGACATTCAAGGAAGAATACTCCTCAGTATTAAATACACAATCCGTTATAGAGAATTTTGTCATTCATAGCTTGTCATTACACATTCATCAATGGCCCCCATATTTATCATTTAAGAGGGACTTGATCCTAGGACTTTGTTCCCTAGGTGCAGCTATATATAGTAACTTCAACAACCATTGTAGGGGACGAGGATTCTAGACTGCAACAATGGGTCACAATTTATAGGCGCAAAGATCATAAAGTTCCTTGAAGACTTGAAAAGCAAAAGAATCACATTTTTTCCATACCACCCGAGCGCAAACGGCCAAGCGGGATCGACAAATAAGGTGATTATTCAAAATCTTAAAAAGAGATTGGAAGAAGCCAAAGTAAAATGGCTCGAAGGGTTACCGGTAGTGCTATGGGCATACCGAACGACGGCCAAGTCAAGCACGGGAGAGACACCTTTATCTCACGTATACATAGTAGAAGCTCTGATCGCGGTGGAAGTGGGAGAGCCTACCATGAGGTACTTCCGAGTGGACAAAGAAGCAAATAACGAAGCGTTGCTGGTTAGATTGGAGTTGCATGACAAATGCAGGGACTTGGCACATATAAGGATGGTATCCAAGAAACAAAGAATGTAAAGATACTATAATCAAAGATCCAATCTTATTATTTCAAATAGGGAGACTTGAATTTAAGTAAAGTGACTAAAAACACCCGGGAGCTCAATGCAGGGAAGCTGGGTCCGACATGGGAAGGCCCCTACCGGGTTTTAGTTGTCGCCAGGAAAGGATCTTATGAGCTGAAAAATCAAGATGTAGTAAAATTGTCGAGCAATTGGAATGTGGCACACCTTAAAAGGTACTATTGCTGATTAGCACCGGTTATACTCAAAGTATGTGCTGCACTATTTTTTTCCTTCGTCTAGTTTTTATTGGATTTCTCTGGAAAGATTTTTAACGAGGCAGCAACGAAAATCATACTACGAAGGAAATGCCATCATCAGAAATAAGACCTTTAAACAATAAGGCATGGAAACAACAAGCCACTACGGGATGGTTAGATAATCTTTGCCTCGGTAGCAAAGTTCCTATTGGGAAACAAAGCTTGCTATCGGACCAAAAGCTATCCGACTGTACATGAATGCCCCTTCACTAAAAGCCACTAGGGGTGGTTAGATAATCTTTGGCTAGGCAGCAAAGTTCCTAAAGGGAAATGAAGCTTGCTATCGGACCAAAGATTATCCAACCATTCACTAGTAGAATCATGAAAGGAACAGGACTTCCAGTGTTCCAAATTGCACTCTTCGTATTCGAACACTGGGGGGAATGATATGAGAATATGACAACCTAACTACCACATAAACTAGGACTACAAAATTCGAGAACAAATATGTATCATCGGGACAGGGGACTGCACGACCAGCCCCGTAGAAACAACTTGTACAAATTAGTCATAAGTAATGGCAATTGTTTTTTCAGCACAATGAATGCTTATGTACTTTTGAAAATGGGAGAAATAATGTAAAGTCCTTTTATTTTTATCTTGTTTTTTGTCCAAATGATGAATTAATTTTTTCATTTGAAAGGTAATCAAGTACTTCAAATGCTAGTGCCGGAATGAACAGGAGACGTCCTCTTCAAGAGCACTGTAAACATAAGAGGGCCCTCTCTTCTGAAACCCTCACAGTAAAGGGTTGGTGCCGGAAGAATTTATGCCCGAAACCCAAATGCAAAAAGTATACTTTGCGTAATGCTTAAACGAAGAACTCTTTTATATAACAAACGTGCCAAGCAGCACAAATACAAAAGTATTAAAAGAAAACAACAAAGGGAAAAAAAACAAAAAACTAAACTACTGCGTCCCTAGAACTTGGGGAAAGAGAAACGTCTGCGCCCCTAGGAGAAGTAGGCGGATCTGCCGCCGTCTTGGGATCTTGTCCTTCATTATCATCCCCTTCAAGTTCCTCCTCAGTTACCGAGAACTTAGAATCGGAACCAGAAGAGTCAGTTGTATTGGGTCGAACCGGGATGCACCTCTGGGCTGTTGGTTCCAGCTCACAGGCCTTGGCGATCTCGGCATCAAAATCAATGACGCCCGATTTGGCCTCTTCTCGGGTTTTTCTCCTCACGCTATATATCCGTTTGACACTAGAGTTATGACTTAAGCTGGTCAACCTCGGTCGAAAGGTTCTTCTGCTCGGATCTTGTGGACTTAAGGCTCAGATCAAGTTCACAGATAGTGGATATATGAGCCTTATTGTGTTAGATGACCCTCTTATACTTCTATTCCATCTAGGTGCGCTTCTCCTCTCAAGCAGCAACCTCTTCATCTTTGGAGTTCAAGGCTGTCTCAAAATTATTCAATCTCTCAGTAGAGGCAACCTCGCACTCGGCAGCAGCAAGAACAATATTTTGGTCTTCAGACCACTTAGCCTTGGCCTCTTGAAATTATACATTTAACTGGGCGGCTTCTTGGCTAAGGGCCATCACCTCCTGCTCGCTCTGCTGCAATCGAGCCTCCAAATCAAGGATTGACATTTTAAGGCCATCAGAAGCAAGGAAGTTTGCCCGCGAAGCAAAAATCCAACTTAGAAATCCTTCCATAACAAACTAAAAGAAAACAAATAGCAAAGAGAGGGAGTACCATACTCTTGCTGCGTTGTGAATGGCATTATTTATCATACACTCTCCCGAAAGAAAGTGTATTTTCTTCTTGTCTTTATCTGAAGCCAACAGATTCAGGTAATTGGTGAGTTCCACCAACCGAGATAGCAGACGGGACTCGGTAGAGACTGAGAGGGAGACGCTCCTCCTCCTCTAAAAATCTGAAGAAGGGGGCAAATACTTGTGCCCCAAACTCCCATGGTCTGGGGACTTCGGAATGGAGATATCCTCTTCTCAGGTGTCGGCGGCCGATGGGGGTGATGTAGCAGTTGATGGTGATGAAGGTATGGCCGGCGTGGAAGGAGATGAAGCTTATAGTGTTATGGGTTAAGAAGCAGTTGTGGCAAAGGCAGTGCTAGTTGTAGGTCGCTCATCAACTAAAGATCGAATAGGCTTGGTACTCAGCCCCATAATACCGGGAGCAGCAACTGGGGCTCGAAAATGAGAATTGGCATTCTCCACTATATCACACTCTCCCTAGAGCACTTGGACGTCATCCTCGGTTGGTGTTATAAGCTCTTTAGATTGAGGATTCTATTGAGCTGATGATGGTCGTTGTCTCCTCTACATGGAAACCCCTTTATCAGTGTCTTCCCTATCATCATCAATCACCATAGTAGTTGCGAATGGGACGGTCGTGACATATTTCACCTTTTTACTTTTGCCCTCGGCGGAGGAGTAACGCCCCTTTTTGGTTGCTTGCTCTCTGTTCGGGGACTTCGGGAGGAAGCACTTGCACTGGAATCTGATCCGATGGCCCTTGTTTGGGTGAAGGCCTCCTTCAGCAACCTCGCAGCCTCTTCGGGATCAACCAAGATGTCCTCCTCGTAGATGGTAACAGAGCCATGCGGAAGACCTGAATTCAACGGAAAAAAAGTTAACCAACTTTCTTATGCATAAATATGAAGTAAAGACAATATTAGTTTCGTGAATCAACTTACCATGATTTTTGGCCTTCCACCAGTATTTGAGGGCTAATTCTTTCCACTGACGCGTGGCAATATCCAGAATCTTTTGAACTTGCTAGTCCAAGCCTTCAACCCTTGGTGGTGTCCACCGAATTGCTGAAATAATGAAAAGAGAAGGATCAGTAAGGACAGGAAACGATCTTTTATCATAGAAAATAGAGACGCTGAACTTATGTGTACGAGTCCGTTACTCAACAAAAGATAGAGTTGTGGCCGGGATGATATCCCTGGTGTTGTCATCATCCATGATGATGAGTAAAGCATGGCGGCCACGTTTGCTAAAGTTTATTATTCCCCACGGAAAATCTTGGGGGAGTAAAGGTTCATCATGCGAGCCAAGGAGAGCTCTTCCCCCATCTCCTGGTATAGCTGTCGTAGACATGCTACCATACGCCACACTGAGGGGCTCACTTGTGCCAAGAAAACTTGATACCTGTGGAAGAACTTCAGGATTACGGGGTCAAGTCCCCCGCTCAATGAGAATGGGTCCAAAGCAAAGGGGTACGTGTAAACGTACATTAAACCTTTCTTAGGGAAAGTTACTTAATCCGCTAGATCAGGAGCAATGATATTTAGATCATGGAAACCACAATCCTCCTTCAGAGGAGAAATTCTAGAAGGACGGATGGAAGAAGGGTACACGCCAACAACCCATGTACGAGAATTAGTAGAAGGAAACTTCTCTTCAAAATCCTTGTTTGTACTGAGCCTTCTAAGAATGATGGTGCTCAGCGTATGAGAGGAAGCATCATCGGTGCTTTCTTTGTTTTTTAGAGAACTTGAGTTCTTCGAGGTGGAGGCCATGGTTAGCAGAAGGTAATAAGATTTCTTTGAAAATGAAGATTAAAGAAGAGTGCAAGAAAGAAAGAGTTGAGTGCAACAAAGTTGAGGGAGTTTGAAAAACTGTGAAGTGTAAAAGCAGAGAAATAAGGTGTATAAGTAAAGGAATAGGCGGCTAAAATCGTGACCATGATTACCTCGAGAAGCAGCGAAAGTATTGCTAAATCGTAGAGTGACACGTGTTCGTGACATTAAATGCAGAGACATGTGCGTCTAACCAAGCGTCAGAAACGTTTCAGAAAGGATCAGAACATTTCCCGCCAAGAAAGGTATCTTCACCAACTTCTCGATGACACAAAGATGTGCCACTGAAAATCAGGGGGACTATCTGCATAGGGTAAAATCAGTTCGTATTAAATTCTCGTATAAGAGCAACACGTAGAACCGGAGACAGATGAAAAGCGAGGCAAGTAGAAACCAAGACCAGAGATAGCAGCTTTGGTTGGCACCGGGTAGACCCCGAAGGGCATATTACTAATGAAGACAAACAAATATTTGCCACCCGATGACATTCAATTTAGAATATTCCTCAGTATTAAATATACAAGCCGTTATAGAGAATTTTGGCATTCATAGCATGTCGCTACACATTCATTAATGGGCCCCATAATTGTCATTTGAGAGAGGTTTGATCCTAGGACCTTGTTCCCTAGATGCAGCTATAAATAGTGACTTCAACAACCATTGTAGAGGATGAATTTTCTGACAAACATATGCTACATATTATTCAAAAGCTCTATAACACTTTATTTCTTGTCTATTGATATTCTTATTACTTCCTTCGAAAGCTCTGCTTCCGGAACCAAGCTATTTACTGTTGTATCTCGATTTCAATGCTAAGTCTTGTATTTTATTTAATTTATTTATTATTTTGGGATCAATCGATTTGCTTGTCTATAAACCACATTACAAATTCAACAGTACCGTTTTAGGGTAAACATAAATAGCCTACAAACTATAGTGCTTTGTGAAATTTCCTCTAGAAAATGATTATAATTTAGTGCATTCCTCCTAATAACGTGGTAACCTTTTCTCAAAATGGTATTAATATCAAATGCTTAATTATTACCATTCTTGATCATGTAAAATAAATATAATTCTAAAGGGGTATCCCCCTAATAAATTGCTAACAGTTTTTCAAGAATCTCCTTCCTTTTATACAAACGAATTGTAGATTTCTACTTATTTTACCCCTTATAAATAGCTATATGTTTGTCTCTATTTTTTTACTAAGCTTTACACTCTAAGCATATATATCAACAAAGAATAATCCTCAAATGGCGTTCCCCAAGTTTTTAATTGTCTTCTTTCTCTTACTTGTTCCATTTTCAACTGCATCAAATCCTCTTGGTTAATCTCATAAGATCCCTTAACATACTTGTTTGTTTACTTTTGCCTTGTTAATTGTTTTTTCCGTTATTAATTTACATCTTCTTCTTTTTTGTGTAGTAGGTGCCACAAATGATGCTCAAAAACCATTTTGCTTCAAGAAATGTACACCTAAGTATACAGTGGGGCAATGCAACCTTGAATGTTTATGGCAAGACTTTGAATATGGAAAATGTGAATTTCATAACAAAGTTCTTAGTTGTTGTTGTCACGGAGCCTCTAATGTATGAATCCATATTTACCATAACAATAATGATAGAATATATGAGGTGTTATGAATGGAATTAATTTTCTCTTACTTTAATTGAAATATAATCTTTGTTCATTGTCCTACTTTTTTCTGTCAGAGTTTGGAGATTACCATAGCGTAAATAGTATATTAGTAATTCGAAATATAATTTTATTTTGGTGATTAACTACAAAAGAAAATAAAGAGAAAAAAATTAGTATCTACATCTAAATAATTTACACATTGATAAGCATGCAAGGGTCGGTGAGGGCATGTGCAGTGAAGATGAATCTTATTCTTTCGATCTAGGAGATGATCACTGTTCATCAAAATAAAAAGCACGGAAGTGTAATTTTTTTTTTTTTTTTTTTTTTTTTTTTTGTAATTCCGAATGAAAAACATATAATTTCCAAGACCAAAAAATTGATTTATAAGGCTAAACGGGTGTGTTGAGTGCCTCAAGGCTATGTTATAATGATCTACACACTTGGCCTAATTAAATCAACTTCCAATTCATAACTATTCTAGTAAATAACTAAAAAGCTGGGTACATATATGCAGGGTTTTATAGCAATAGACAAGCAGCTCCAATAGTGTTGATCTTCTTTATCTACTGCTCCATCTATCTCAAAATAGGTTCTCATATTTCGCTTCTCGATAGTCAATTTTATTGATTTTATAGCTAAATTGAATCAAATTATTTTAGTAATTCAAATTAAAATTGAGATCTTTAAAATTTATATGAAAATTAATATCAGTTGCAATTTGTCTCATATTAATATGGTAAGAAAGTCAGAAAATACATTTAATTAATTATTCTGAAATAAATTGTAATGACCTGATAGGTCGTTTTGAGTACTAGCCTTAATTTTTTGTGTTCCGAGACCTCTCATAGCTTCATTTGATGTTTATTCCTTTGCGTGTGTAGTCCGTGTCATTTTAAGGAAAGTTTTTATGTAACATTTTAAAGAAACGGTGATTTTTGACTTAAAATAAGGTTAGAGTTTACCATGGTCTACCTTTTCGGTAAACGACCCCGGATCAGTGTTTTGACTATTCCAGTAGGTTCGTATGATATTTTTGAACTTGCACGCACATTTGGTTGGGGTCCTCGGTGACTGTCACGACCCGAAATCCCAACCTCGAGGCCGTGATGGCGCCTAACGTCCACTTGCTAGGTGTCACAGGGGTGTGGTTTCTATCCGTCGAAACCTGCCTGTGCTGCAGCCAAGTCTCACACTTGACTTCAGCCTATACAACACTCGGCCAAAATTACAGTAACTTTAGACTTAGAATATTTTTGAGCAGCTTCAACGTAGTAAGCTTTAGAACTGATTTAGGCAACGAATTAAAAGTAAGGCAACGGTAAATTGACAAGAATACAAGGCACAATTTACAGGAAACTCTTTTTCCAACTTTGTATTTATAACTCGAGTATACAAAGAAACTCAACTCTAAGTACTCCGCGTACAAAAGAAGATCACTCTTGACCCTCAAGTTTTCTCTCAAAGATTACTCTTAACCTTGGGTGTTTTCACTCTTGAAAACAGACTTAGGAACTCTTTCCTAAGATAAACATGGACTCTTACATGTTCGTAGGACACTTTTAAGACTACTCTTAGTCTTAGATCTCAAGACTCCTCTCTCTTGTCTCTTGATCACGAAATGCCCCATATATATAGATATATGGGCTGTCACTGGCAGATCTGAAGGGGCAACTTACAAAGGGGCAGTCCATTTCTAGTGCTTTTCTCAGTCAAAGCACTAAATAAGCACTTAACCATTTAATGGGGCACTCACCCACGAAATGGCCCTCTTCAGCACTTAGCTCTGTTTTGTGGAGCACTCAGTCCTCATTGTGGAGCACTTAGCCCTTTGGTGGATCATTGGCCCCACCATCCACTGAAACAAACCTGTCACACAGCATTGCTAAATCTGTCCTAACTTGTAGTTGACATCCCCCAACTACTTAGGCCTTTTCCCATATGAAATAATGTTAGATACAAGCATTACTCAGACATGGGTACAAGTTATTACGAAAAGGTAAACACCCACTACTTTGGCATATGCACTACATGTGCTCTTTTCACTTGGTCAGTTGTTTCATGCCCTAAGACTGGCATTGCACCCAGTCTTGGCGCCTTTTGACATTGCTCCGCACCAATGCCTTTTCTGCAACCTGCTTCCCATGATTTTGCCGCACACACCCGACACTCTTGTTGCACGCACATTGCCTTAGCCGCGTTTCTGCCTTGTCTTTGTCAATACTTGTCTTACCCGTGCCATTGCTTGTCTTTTGCCTCACATAGCTTTGCCTTAGCTATTGATACCCCTCGCTATCATTCCACGCTATCTTGATTTAGCATATCTTGTTCTCGGTGCTACCACAAACCGAATTGCCCGTCCTTTGTCTTTGGTGCGCATGTTGTGCAATGCCGTACCAATTTTCCCACACTGTCTTGTCAAGCCTTTGCCAAGCATGTCTTTCCTGTCTCAAGACCTTGGCCATCGCTTGCCCATTTCTCGTTTGCCTTGGTGCTATCTCGCGCACCTTAGCTTGGCAACACTCTTGCTTCCTTGATAACACTCTTGTTGCCAACTCAATCCCAAAGCAGCGGAGGGCGAACAAACCACCCGCACCCTTTGAAACTCGAAGTCCTCGTCGATTAACTCAATTTATAAGTCCTACGGGGTTGACAATTAACGCCCCTCGGTCTCCTCTATTTTCGGCCACAATTGCATTGATACCCGACATTTGTTTGTCATCGGTCATTGCCTCCAATGTAGCCCTCCTATCTGTGGCAGTCATAGCATTCAACACTGCCTTCTTTGGGCAGTCACTTGCTTGATGTGGCCCATCACAAAGGAAACAACCACTGAATTTGCCCTTCTCCTTGCTCTTGGAAGTTCCATCCTCCTGCTTTCCCTTCCCCTTGTCTTTATTAGCATTGCTATTTTCACTTTTCTTCCACTCCCTTGCTTTGTCCTTCTTTCTGTCGTTGGACTTTGAAGTAGTAGAAACTTCTCCCAAGTGAAAATCATCCAGTGCATCAGCTGCAGTCACGACACTTGCTAGATTTTGTATATTCTTCCTACGCAATTCCAATTGTGTCCACTGTTGCAGCCCGCTCATGAAGTTGTGCAATTTGTCTTCCTCTGATATATTTCTTATGCTCAACATCAAAGAAATGAATTCTTTGGCATATGCTCTCACTGATCCGGTATACTTTAACCTTTTTAGTTTGTCCCGAGTAATCCAGGACGTATTGTTTGGAAGGAATTGATCCTTCAACTCTTTTCTGAGTCGCTCCCACGACTCGATCTTTGGTCGGCCCAGACTTTCATCTTCGGCTACACGGATGCGCCACCATAACATAGTAGCTTCACTCAAATACATGCTAGTCAAGGTTACTTTCTCTTTTTCGTCTTTCACATGAATAGCATGAAAGAACTGCTCCATATCCCAAAGAAAATTCTCCAGCTCGCGTGCACTCCTTGCACCTCCAAATGCCTTTGGTTCAGGAATAGTTACATCGACACGATCAGCACTACATTGAGGAGCATCCTCGCCCACAGCACATCTTAGCACTACTGTCACAGTTTTCAAATCCTCATTTGCTTGACTCAGCCTTGCCAATTCTGCCTCAAAGTTGGCGAGCCTTGTCATGAGGGTTTCAATTTTGTCACCTTCGGGAACATTCCCAATCAACGGCTCCAATTTCGTTAACCTCTCCCGCAGTTAAACATTCCCACCAGCCATGTTCTCGAACAAGACTACTAAATGTGCCACTGCTCGTCGTGCCTCCGTCACGATCTTGCACTGCTCCGCACTGCTCCCAGTTCAGAGTAGCTCTCGTTCAGCTCTGATACCAGTTTCCATAGGGGCATGG
>AWOL01S0211825.1:0-12996 GCA_000715115.1 Nicotiana otophora
AACTAATGTAGCCCTTAGGCTTTATGGTCGAGTGAGTGTTTGCTCGAACTCGAGTTAATGTAGACCTTAGGCTTTATGGTTTAGTGAGTGTTTGCTCGAACTCGAGTTAATGTAACCCTTAGGCTTAATGGTCGAGTGAGTGTTTGCTCGAACTCGAGTTAATGTAACCCTTAGGCTTAATGGTCGAGTGAGTGTTTGCTCTAACTAGAACTAATGTAGCCCTTAGGCTTTATGGAGATTGATCTCGTTGATGTTTCGGTTGGCAGTTCGTGATTTATGGGGTAATGTTTCAAACTCCGGTCATGCTCGGCCCTTAAGCCTGTTTGCATAATAGATTACGAACATGAAGTAGAAGAATCTTTCTGAGATATGAGATATCGGTAAAGAAGAAATTTCTCTTTATAAAGAAATTTCTCTTTATAGATCACGGGCATGGTTCGTTTGACCATTTGGCCCTTACAAAATTTCCTATCCATACCCTGTTTGCCATGAAGTAACTTTCTTGCATCGAACTTGATTTATTCGAGATCAATGCCCCCCACTATTTGAGGTTGATTGTAAAGAGGCCTCAGATACTTTTGAATTATTCCAAGTTAGCACGATCAATGGTTGCCTCATTAAAAACCTTGCCGAAAAACCCATTTGGGACAAAACCGGTCTAAGGGAAAAAGAGTGCAACGCGTGATTTCAGGCCTAAAGGCTTCGGGTTCAATAATCCATCACTGTTTATAGTCGAACACTTGCAAGGATTAATTTCGAAATATAAATGAACATGTGAGGGTCGTACCTTAGCAGTAGTATCGTTTTAGGTGCAAAACATTCCATTTGCTCGGTAGTTGTTTGTCGTTTATCATGCCAAGCTTGTAGGACACCTTTCCGACTATTTCGAGAACCTGATATGGTCCTTCCCAGTTCGGAACCAGTTTCCCTTCATTCGTATTTCGGGTGTTGAGGGTAACTTTCCTTAGTACCAAGTCCCCGATTTTGAAATGTCGAAGAATGGTTCTTCGATTGTAGTATCTTTCGATCCGTTATTTTTGAGCGGTCAATCGGATGAGAGCGGCCTCTCGTCTTTTATCCAATAATTCCAGGATCGTGTTCATCATCTCGTTATTCAACCCCTTTGTTGCATATCGAAACCTGATGCTAGGTTCTCCGACCTCAATCGGGATCAGAGCTTCGGCGCCATAGACCAACGAGAATGGCGTTGCTCCGGTACTAGATTTCGATGTTGTGCGATATGCCCACAGGACCTCGGGCAGTATTTCTCTCCATTTTCCTTTGGCGTCGGTCAATGTCTTCTTAAGATTTTGGATGATGGTTTTGTTGGTCGATTCAGCTTATCCGTTTCCGCTGGGATGGTACGATGTTGAGAGGATCCTTTTGATCTTGTGATCCTTGAAAAATTTAGTTACTTTGCTGCCGATGAATTGTTTTCCATTATCATATACAATATCGGCTGGCACCCCGAATCGACATATGATGTGGTCCCAAATGAAGTCAATCACTTCTTTTTCTTTGACTTTCTCGAAAGCCTGTGCTTCAACCTATTTAGAGAAATAATCAGTCATAAACAAAATAAACTGAGATTTACCTGGGGCTGATGGGAGGAGGCCGACGATGTCCATTCCCCATTTCATGAAAGGCCATGGAGATAGGACCGAGTGGAGTAGCTCCCCAGGTTGATGAATCATGGGCGCATGTCTTTGACATTTGTCACATTTTCGAATGAACACCCTCGCATTTTTGCCCATATCGATCCAATAATACCCTTCTCCGACTGCTTTGTGGACTAGCGAATCGGCAACAAAATGGTTTCCACAAGTGCCTTCGTGAATTTCCCATATGATGTAATCGGTATCTCCTAGTCCCAAACATATCGCCAATAGTCCATTGAACGTCCTTCTATACAGTGTTCCGTCCTCGGACAGGGTGAACCACGCTGCCTTTACGTGCAAAGCTCTCGATTCCTTCGGATTTGATGGAAGCTTCCCGTTATTGAAGTACTCTATATATTTGTTTCTCCAATCCCAGGTTAGACTTGTGGAGTCTATCTCTGTGTGACCTTCTTCGACAACCGATCTCATGAGTTGTACAACAGTCCCCGAGTTGAGTTCGTCATCTTCGACCGATGAACATAAGTTCGCAAGAGCGTCAACCTCGCTGTTTTGTTCTCGGGGTACATGTTGCAAAGTCCATTATTTAAATTGATGTAGAGTCACCTGTAATTTATCCAAGTACCTTTGCATTTGATTTTCTCAGATTTCAAAAGTCCTGTTAACTTGGTTTACCACGAGGAGGTAATCACACTTAGCCTCTATGATCTCCACTCTCAAGATTCTATCTAGTTCGAGACCTGCAATCATGGCCTCATACTCGGCCTCATTGTTAGTCAATTTTGTAGTTCTGATAGACTGTCTAATTACATTACGTGTGTGTGATTTTAGTACAATGCCTAATTTGGACCCCTTCGTGTTCGAGGCACCGTCCGTAAATAGGGTCCAGACTCCCGAAGAGGTACCCGATTTTATAAGTAGCTCTCTTTCAATCTCGGGCACAAGGGTTGGCGANGTGATCTCCCCTCCCAAGCTTCTAGCTAGTTCGAGACCTGCAATCATAGCCTCATACTCGGCCTCATTGTTAGTCAATTTTATAGTTCTAATAGACTGTCTAACTACATTACCAGTGGGTGATCTTAGCACAGTGCCTAATCCGGACCCCTTCGTGTTTGAGGCACCGTCCGTAAAAAGGGTCCAGACTCCCGAAGAGGTACCCGATTTTATCAGTGGCTCTTTTTCAATCTCGGATACGAGGGCCGGTAAAAAGTCAGCCACGAAGTACGCCAAGATTTGAGATTTGATGGCAGTTCGGGGTCGATACCCGATATCGTATCCACCGATTTCTATGGCCTATTTGGCCAATCGACCCGAAAGCTCAGGTTTGCATAAAATGTTTCAAAGAGGATAAGTTGTTACAACATGTATCGGATGAGATAGGAAATATGATTTTAATTTCCTAGAGGCGCTTATTAAAGCAAGCGCTAATTTTTCTATGTGTGGATATCTAGTTTCGGCATCGCCTAAGGTCCGACTGACATAATAAATAGGTAATTGCGTACCTTGTTCTTCTCGAACCAGGACTCCACTTACCGCTATCTCTGAGACAGCTAAGTATAAGTAAAGTTGTTCATCCACTTTCGGGGTATGAAGCAGAGGCGGGCTCGATAAATATCGCTTTAGTTCTTCCAAAGCCTGCTGGCATTCCAGAGTCCATGCAAAGTTTCTTTTCTTCTTAAGCAGTGAGAAATATCGGTGGCTCCTATCTGAGGATCTCAAAATAAATCGTCCCAGGGCGGCTATTCTCCCCGTTAACCTTTGCACGACCTTCACATTATCTACTATTGTGATGTCCTCAATAGCTTTGATTTTATCAAGGTTGATTTCAATTCCTCGGTTGGACAACATGAAACCAAGAAACTTGCCTGAGCCTACCCCGAATGCATATTTTTAGGGGTTGAGCTTCATATTGTACTTCTTTAGTACGTTGAAAGTTTGCAACAGATGCTTTAAATGTTCCTCTGCTCGCAGGGACTTAACTAATATGTCATCAATATAAACTTCCATTGATTTTCCTATTTGTTTTTCGAACATTCGATTTACTAGGCATTGATAAATTGCACCAGCATTTTTTTAGACCGAATGGCATTGCGTTATAACAATAGGTACCGTACTTAGTGACAAACTAGGTCTTTTCCTGATCCTCCGGGTTCATCTATATCTTGTTATACCCAGAGTAGGCATCGAGAAAACTGAGAGTATCATGGTTGGCCGTGGCATCGATCATACGATCGATGCTAGGAAAAGGAAAGGAATCCTTAGGGCATGATTTGTTCAAGTCTTTATAATCTATACACATTCTAAGTTTGTTTCCTTTCTTAGGGACCACCACCACATTTGCTAGCCATTATGGGTATTTAACTTCTCGAATGGATCCTATTTTAAGAAGTTTGGTTACCTCGTCCTTGATGAAGGCATGTTTGACCTCGGAATGGGTCTTCTTTTTTGCTTTATCGGACGGAATTTTGGATCCAAGCTAAGTCTATGGGTGGCTATTTCCGGTGGGATCCCTGTTATGTCAAGATGGGACNAGAATGTTTGACCTCGGACTGGGGCTTTCTTTTTTGCTTTATCGGATGGAATTTTAGATCCAAGCTCAGTCTATGAGTGGCTATTTCCGGTGGGATCCCTGTTATGTCAAGATGGGACCAAGCAAAACCGTTCATGTTAGCTATAAGAAATTGAATAAGTTTTTTCCTGATCTCGGAATCTAACCTGGTGCCCAAGTATACCTTTCGCTCGGGTAGATGTTCGATTAGCTTGATTTGCTCCAGTTCTTCGACCGTTGACTGGGTAGCGTCGGTATCATCGGGGACTATAAAGGATCGATGGACCCCATAGTCATCGTCTTCGTTAGTATTCTAATTCTCTAGTTGGGTCACGGCTGACCTCTGTGATTGCTATTTGATATCCTGTTCCTCCTTCGAATCAGATCCCTTTATCGACGATAGTGAAGATATGGGAATCACTTCATTGATGGCAAACATTTCTTTTGTGGCTGGTTGTTCCCTATAGACCACTTTGATTCCCTCTGATGTTGGGAATTTCAGAACCCGGTGAAGGGTCGAGGGTACTGCTCTCATGTTGTGGATCCATGGCCTCCCGAACAGGGCGTTATATCTCATATCACCCTCGATCACGTGACACTTCGTTTCTTGGATGGTCCCAGCTATGTTTACTGGCAAAATTATCTCGCCCTTAGCAGTTCCACATGCCATATTGAATCCGTTTAGTACCAGGGTTGCGGGCATGACCTGGTCCTGCAGATCGAGTTGCTCTACGACCCTCGATCGAATGATGTTGGCCAAACTACGTGGATCAATTAACACACGCTTAACTTGAGTTTTATTCATAAGTACATATATTACCAGTGCATCGTTATGGGATTGCATGATTCCTTCCGCGTCTTCGTCACTAAAGGACAAGGTTCCTTTAGGTGTGTAATCCTGAGTCCGAGATCGCTTTTCTCTTACAATATACATCTTAGTGCGCTTAAGCACTGGTCCCTGGGGGATGTCGATCCCTTCGATGATCATGTGAATGATGTGTTGTGGCTCTTTTTGTTCGTTTTGTCTATTGAAATCTCTATTTTTGAAATGGTTTTTGGCCCGGTCACTTAAAAATTCTCGAAGGTGCCCTTCATTGAATAACCGAGCTACCTCCTCTCTCAACTGCCTGCAGTCTTTGGTTCTTTGGCCATGAGTTCCATGACATTTGCATATTTGATTGGGATTCCTCTAGGCTAGATCGAACTGCAGTGGTCGAGGCCACTTAGTATCTTTGATGCGTCTGATAGATGACACGATGGCGGATGTATCGATGTTAAAGTTATATTCTGATAACTGTGGTGCTTCCTTAGGTCCGATATGCCTGTCGAACCCATTCTTGTTCATCAACCCCCGAGATCCTTGGCCTCGATCACTTTTTTTGTTTCCTTGTACAGGGTTACGTCTTGGTTTATTACCCCTATGATCCCCACTATATGGCCGGTATCGGTCCCTGATCAGCCTTGGTTCTCGGTTGATGTCCCTTTAATAATGGACCCAGAACCGAACTGGTCGTCTTCGACTCTAATCTTCGATTGATATTGATTGTGTACATCGGCGCAGGTAACAGTTGGGTACTCGGTCAGGTTTTGCTTCAACCATCGTGAAGCCATCGAGCTTCGTTCATTTAGACCTTGAGTGAAAGCTTGAACAGCCCAATCGTTTGTGACTGGTGGTAGATCCATTCGTTCCATTTGGAAACGAGATACGAATTCTCTTAGTATCTCATTATCTTTTTATCTTACCTTGAAAAGGTCCGACTTCCTGGTCTCGACCTTTATGGCTCCAGCATGTACTTTTACGAAAGAATCTGCAAGCATAGCAAAAGAATCGATAGAGTTAGGTGGTAAATTATGATACCATATCATTGCTCCCTTTGACAGGGTTTCACCAAATTTTTTCAATAATTCAGATTCGATCTCGTCATCTTCTAGATCGTTCCCTTTGATGGCACATGTGTAAGAGGTGACGTGTTCATTGGGGTCGGTAGTTCCATTGTATTTAGGAATTGCAGGCATGCGGAACTGTTTGGGGATCGGTTTTGGAGCCGCGCTTGGGGAAAAGGCTTTTGCACGAACTTTCTGGAATCCAAGACCTTCAATATCGGTGGTGCCCCCGGGATCTGATCAATCCTGGAGTTATAAGTTTCCACCTTTTGGTCATTTGCTTCGATCTTCCTTTCTCCTGATTCTATTCATTTTGTCAGTTGCTCGAGCATCTTAATAATTTTGGGATTTATCCCCGATTCTTACTAATTTCGGGATTTGTGGGTAACTTCTTGGGGTGGACTAGGCTCGAGCCTGGTCGGTGCCTGGGTTTGGCTATGCAACTGGGCTATTACTACTTGTTGAGCTTGCAGCATTTCGAAAATCATACGCAAGCTGATTCCTTTTTCCTCAGCGCTTTGGGTATTTCGAGCTGCAGATCGAGTTCCACCATGAATACTATTTTCAGGGTCGGAATGTCGGTTTGCCTCGATGGCCACATGTGAATTAACGTCTATTGGCTCTTCGATGCGAGCTCCAACGGGATCGACGAGTGGCCTTTCACCCCCGGGCGTCTAGTTGTTGTTCTCATCTTGAAGGCCAGCTTCATTGTCGATAGGTAGGGCCATTAATTGAGAATTCGTCGTTTTCAGCCTGAAATCGAATACACTTTCTAGAGCAAGTATAAAATAGTGTGTTTCACAGAGATTCGTACCAAATAACCACTATTATCCTTAGCCCCACAGTAGGCGCCAAACTGTCTACCCGAAAAAACAGATTGAGTTGAATTTATATGTAGTTCTAAGGATACGTGGTATAACTTGGTACGAATCGAAAAAATAAGTAGAAATATATATCGAATATTGAATGTAAAAAAGGAATGAAATATAAACCAAATTGAGTAGAGAATGACTTATAAACGAGCAAAATAAATCAATGTCCCAAGCCCAAAAAAGGATAATCTCTCCTATATATCAGTGTAATAATCTTAGAAATGTGAGTGTATTAATGTATCAATCTTCAATGTTTTCTCTGCCTTTACAGAAATAATACCCACTCTTAATATAGTGGAAAAATCTTACTTTAGATATAATAAAAAATACACAGTGGGGATCTCATGATAAATTAGTTAATTAGCTTTTCCTTAATTTCTGCCGAGATTCTCTCCCTAAGTGCGGCTACAACGGCTCTTTGTCTCTTAGCTCGATCTTGGTCGGTCTTGGTATTGGTCGAGCTCGATATTGATTCGAGCTCGATATTGACTCGGGCTCGAATTGATCGATCTCTGGCTCTTGAGCTCGATAATACTACTTCATATCATAGCTCGATATTGACTCGAGCTCGATATTGACCGGTCCCTAAATCTTGAGCTCGATAACCTGGCTTTACTTCTTATCTTGATGTTACAATGACGACCCTCGGTTCATCACTTTTCAATCTCGACTAATTATACGAAGGGCAAATTCGGATTTGACCATATATAATATTACATTTACTATGATAGACAACAACAGTTACAATCTTTTCTCAATTCTCACGAATATTTGGTCAAATAAGAAAAGTTTTAACTAACATAGCGGAATTTAAGTCACATCAACGACTTTAGTTCTTTTGGTAAACTGTCTCTTTCAAAGATCTTCAACCATGTACTATTGTGATTCTTCTAATTCGCTGTCTTTTCTAATTTGGTTTTTCTTTAATGCCCCTCTGTTTTTTTCTCCTCGCTCGTGGGAGCTACTATTAAGCATATGAAATTAAAGATTAAATTGCGTTGATTCCATATTAGTCAGCATTTTACTGGGTCCCACAATGTAATTAAAGTATTTGGACTAGTAGTTAACTGTATATAGTTGGCTCTATAGCAGCCTTTCTTTTTGCTCATGCGGCTTTATTGTTTGTGAATAACAAAGGTTGTGTGCAAAAACTGTTTATTCTTGGCAAAACACTTGGAACTTTAAGGCATATAATAACAGCCACTACAAAAAAAAATAGAATTAATTACGAACTTCGTCGCTAATATGTCGCTAAAATGCTCGTAGCTAGTAGAATTTCTTAATAATCCGTTGCTAATCCGTCGCTAAATGAGATTAGCGACGGATTTTTCTGTTTAGCTACAGAATTTGTCCGTCGCTAAAATCTGATTTTTGTAATAGTGAGTAACTTCGCCTCAATTTATGAAGGTGATATTCAAGCCAACTTGCGTATAAGTATCGGATAATACTCGTCACTAAAGCTTGGAAAATTGAGATTCGCTAGAAGCGCGGAACTTAAGACCTTATGATTCTTCTCCAACTTCATTGACCGCCAAGTAACANTAATAGTGAGTAACTTCGCTTCAATTTATGAAGGTGATATTCAAGCCAACTTGCGTATAAGTATCGGATAATGCTCGCCACTAAAGCTTGGAAAGTTGAGATTCGCTAGAAGCGCGGAACTTAAGATTTTATGATTCTTCTTCAACTTCATTGACCGCCAAGTAACACCCAAAATTTGGCTTTACGAGTATAAATCTATTTGATCTCTTCTTAGTCCAATATCATAGCAAAATAAAATAAAAAGTACTAAAAGTTCTCTGTTTTGCTGACGTATAAATCTCTAATAGACTAAAAACTTCCAAAAGACATTTGACCCAAGTAAATATACTAACGTGAGTAAAGCTTAATTTCAACTAATGGCATCGTTTATATATTTCTTTTATTCCATTATACCCTATTTTTTGATAGATTTGTAAGAGAATGTAGGTTTTTTAAAACAATTTAAAACTTGCTTATTATAACATATAATAATTGGGTTCAATGAGCCCCCGCCACTGAAATTCAACATGAAAAGATCGGATTCTTTAGTAATTCCCACTTGGCTGTGCTTGATTGTTTTTTATCTGGGTGGCTTGAATGCAAGCTCTGGCTCTTCCGGTCGACAAATTTAATTGAATTACGTCTTTAGTTTAGGCCGTTTGTTTTGTTATGTTATGATTAAGCTTTTGTGAGGGAGTTGATTATTAGATTGCTATTGCTACTCATAGATATTATTCCGAAGTAATGATAACTGTCAAGATTCGTATTTCAACTGTATCAAACTATAATATCTTAATCAATGCCTATTTATGGTGACAAACGTTAAAAGACACCTTAATCTTTTTGGTTCATAAAAAAACGTAACTTTTTTTTTCTCAACTTTCAATATGAACTTTAATCCCACGTCAAAAAGTAGATTTGACTAGCTGGATAATTTTGAATGTGTGAATAAAGTCCACATGGAAAGTATGTAGAAAAGAAAAATGATCTACTTATAATGAATTGGTGTGCTTAATAAGCCTTCTGGGTAAAATGTACGGGTTTGGCCCAGAATAGACAATATCAAACTATACTAAGTGTATCATTGGGTTGTTTTAGCCAAACAACTTGTAACAGAGCCAATGGTTTTGGTGGATGAGTATGGAGATGGCAGAGTGATGGCGTTGGACTTTTGGAAAAATCATATGCGATTTGGTCCAAAACGGACAATATCACACCATCATAAAAGTATCTTTAGGCCGTTTTAGCCCAACCGACAACCAGAGTAACTCTCCTAGTGCTAGGTGTATAAATATGCATCTTCTCTTCTTGGGATCAAATAATATTCTTTTCAATGAGTAAAACCAAAACGCAGAAGTGCTTTGGATATATGATTTCTGATGTAAAGAGCAAGTAGCACTAATGAAAAGAAGTCATTTACTATTGGATGGTTTAGACATGGGCTACTTATTGGATGGTTTAGACATAGGCTGCTTGTAGTTGACTGAAGCTCAATGATCATTAATCAAGATTCTATATATGTTCTCTTTTTTGCCTTTGTATAAGCAAGGCTTTATTTTTTCTTATTTTGCAAGATAATTCCATTTTATTGCAGTGAGAACCTAGCTTCTTATATGCACTCACAATCTGATTGCCATTGTTATTAAAGAATTGTTTACCCGAAAAACGGATAGAATTGAATTTATACATGGTTCTAAAGATACATGGTATAACTTCGCACAAATCGAAAAAATAAGTAGAAATATATCGACTATTGCCTGTAAATAAAATATAAATCAAATTGTGTAAAGAATGATTTATAAACAAGCAAGATGAATCAATGTCCAAAGTCCAAAAAAAGATAATCTTTGCTATATTTCTGTGTAAAATCAATAATCTTTGAGATGTGAGAATGTATTGATGTCTCAATGTTCAATGTCCTGCTTACAGAAATGATAACCACTCTTCATATAGTGGAGGAATCATATTTTGGATACAATTAAATATACATAGTGGGGATCCCATGATAGATTAGTCAATTAACTTTTTCTTGATTTTTGCCAAGATTCTCTCCCTTAGTGTGGCTATAACGGCTTTGTTGTCTCTTAGCTCGATCTTGGTTGGTCTTGGTAGTGGTCGGTATCTGGATCTCGATATTAACTCCACTTCATATTATACCTCGATATTGACCCGAGCTCGATATTGACTCGAGTTCGATACTGACTCGAGCCCGATATTTATCGGTCCCTGAATCTTGAGCTCGATAACCTGGCTTCAGATCTCATCTCGGTATTATGATGACGACCCTCGGTCCATCATATTCCAATCTCGACTAAATATATGAAGGGCAAAACTAGTTTTGACCATATACAGATAGTCCCCTTGTTTCTCAGAAATAATGTGGCGAGGAACGATATAATTTTTTTCAACCTCTGACTAGATACACACTAACATCTGCGTCGAGCCCGGTTATGACGTATGTGATAAATATCCCATCGGTTTAGTTATCAAGGCATTAAATGTGCGTCAGACGATGGTCGGCCACAACTGATTTTGAACCGTCATTGCCAAATCTATAAATAGCCCCCCTTCTTCATTATTTTAAATTACCTTCAACGCTTCTCATTCCAGCCTTCACAGCTCTTCGCCTTCTCCAAAGTTCTCTATTTCCAGTTTTAAGAATTTCTTTTCTTGTTCTTCGTCAAAAACCAAAATATTTCAATTTCCCATCTTCCTTGTTCTTGAGAATTTAGATGGACAAGATATTTAAAACCATTCCTCAGAAAGAGGCTGCTTCCTCATCTCGGTCGGCCGGTGAGAAACCGGTGGTGGAGCCACGCCTCGAAGAACTCGTTCCCGGGGGATGTGTTATCGATTCTGACTTTAAGGTCGAGAAACCTTCGTTGGTTGCTGGTCGATGTGAGCCCGTATCGAGATATATATGCTCGATACCTCAAAGCTTTATTGATTTCGTGAAGAAAGATTGTGGTTAAGAAAAGAAAGAGGTTGTGATACCGGCACCGGAAGAAGCGATCACGACCCACATGAAAAGGTAATTGAGTGTTTATACTTATCCTTTCACGCTAGGTCCCCTCAATCCGATCATCATCGACTTCTGCAAAAAGTACCAAGTAACCCTCGGCCAAATACATCCTTTTTTCTGGAGTATTGTAATACTGCTCTGTTTCTTTGTGAGCAAAATCGGCGGGCTTCCCTTCACCCTCGACCACCTAATAAGATTATATAGCCCTCGTCTTTACCAAGGTGGGCTAATAAAGCTCCAATGACGGGCCACCAAGGCGTTCACCTCGAGTATTGATGAAGACAAAGATCGGGGTTGGATGGGTCGGTTTCTCCGAGTAAAGACCTCGGACTTAATCCTTGTTGAGAGTATGCCATTTCCTGAAAAATGGAATATGAATCGTATGTATGATTCCGTTTTTAGCTTCTGTCGTTTTTACTTCTTCATCTTTACTTATCGGTGCTTTTCTTGACACAGTTGTTGCTTGGATGCTGGGATCGGTTCCCCATCTCGAGAGCTAGGTCAGGAGCCTAGTTTTGACATCGACATATGCCGAGCGCGCTTGGCGCGATTTGTCAAAGGGTCGATGGGAATCTCGTACTCATGGTAAGCTTTCATATTGGTCTACCGATCCGTTTGTCGTTCGACGTGACATGTTTATTAGAAGCATCAGTTTACTTATCTTCTCCCTTCACAGGTCTTGAAAAAGAGGCGGTCATGAGGCCACTGTCTGGTGGCGAGGAAGATTTATCGCCTGTCTCGAAGCCGTTGAAGGAAAGTAAGAGAAAAAGTACTTCGGATTCTGAGAGTCAAAAACCTAAGAAGAGGACAGTTCGTAAGCCCAAGGGAACCACAATCCCATTGACTATGGAATCGGTCCTACTTCTAAGGGATGAACAAGAAGAAGAAGGAGAAGAAGATAACTCTGGACTGGTGGCCCGTGTTCGAGCTGGCACCGATATTTGTAAAGCTTTGGGACCAGTAGGGACTGATTCTGCTTTTCCCAGGTCTGAAGAGGTCGAGGATAAGACTTCGAACCGAGTTCCCGAGCAAAGGGAGACCGAGGATGTTTTACCTCGGGGCAACGAATCCTTCGAAGAGGCGGTTGATGATGGTGTAGGAACCGAGTTTGAGGTTCCCCGAGATGGAGGCGGCGCCTCGAAAGACATAATCGGGGCAATAGAGATTGTCGATTCCCCTTCTTTTCCTTCATTTTTGCAGTCTATGATACATGACGCCCAAGCTGTGGAGGTTTATCATGGGGAGGGAGCCCATGGAGAGGAAGATCCTTTCCGTGGTTATTTTGTTGGAGTAGAAGATGCTACAGGTCTGAGTAATTTGGAGGCTTCGAAGAAGATCTCGGGCAAGACGGTGATTCCTCGTATATTCAACGAATCTCAGCAGGCCCTGAGTCGGGTAAGTTCTCTCCACTTTCATACTTGTATTTTTCTTCTTTTGTATAACTCCTTTTAATTTTTTGTAGGCTTTAGCGCTCTATCACGAGGCATTTTTCCGATCTCGAGGGGAGCTAAGTTGGTTCGAAACCAAAATTCG
>AWOL01S0211919.1:1593-12985 GCA_000715115.1 Nicotiana otophora
TTTCGGATTGGAGGGAGGATTAGGTGTCCTTGTACGAAGTGCAAATGTTTGCATTTTTTGGGTTCGGAGGATGTTACGACTCATTTTTATAGAAAAGGGTTTATGGATAATTAGTTTGTGTGGACTAGTCATGGAGAGGTTGATGGTACTGATGGTGTATTTCATAACGTAGTTGTTGGTGAAAGTAGTAGGTCGGTGGGGAATAGCGATCAACATCCTAGATACCATGCAATGGTTGCGGATGCTTTTGGGATGCACTTCGATTTTGAAACCCATGAAAGTGTTGAACAACCTCCTAACGAAGAGGCAAAATATTTTTATGAACAGTTAGAGGCAGCTCGTCATCCACTAAGGGAAGGGAGTATGCACTCTCAGTTGTCTATTGTAGTTAGATTATTAAGTATTAAATCATATACAAATATTTCTCGAGTGGGAATGGAATCTTTCATTGCCTTATGAGTGAACTAGTTGACCCTACTTTCAACATACCCGAAGATTTCTATAAGGCTAAAAGATTGGTTTCTAAGTTAGGACTCTCGCCTATGAGAATCGATTATTGTGAAGATGATTGCATGTTGTATTATAAGGGTGATGCAGATTTAGAAAGTTATAAATTTTGTGAATAACCTCGTTTTAAGAGGATTTCCAGCGGGAAGAATATTGTTGTGAAGTCGATGCATTATTTACCTCTTGTTCCTAGATTAAAGAGGTTGTATGCATCGATGCGTTATGCTCCTCATATGAAATGGCACTATAAAAATAAAAGGTCGCCCGGTGTTATGTGTCATCCTTTAGATGGGGAAGCTTGGAAGCATTTTGATAGGACGTATCCGGATTATGCTAGTGAACCGAGGAATGTTCGGTTGGGTTTGTGTGCTGATGGTTTCATGCCATTTTTTGTTTCTGCAACACCATATTCATGCTGGCCGGGCTTTATTACGTCGTATAATCTTAAGCCTGAAATGTGTATGACTAGTCCATATATTGTTTTAAATTGTGTTATTCCCTATCCCCGCAATCCATAGAGTTTGATTGATGTACATTTGCAACCTCTGATTGATGAGCTAAAATAGTTGTAGTATGATGGAGTTGAGACATATGACATATCAACTAAGCAAAATTTCAACTTGTGTGCTAACTTAATGTGACGATCCGGCCAGTCGTTTTGAGAGTTGTAGCTCTGTTCCCTCATTTACTGCTCATTTTGTACTTTATAGTTGTTATGTGACTTGCCGGGGTAGTCGGTTCAGGTCCGTAGAGAATGAATTGAGACACTTAGTCTCTAAAATAAAAACTTAAGTTGAAAAGGTTGAGCGGATATTGACTTATGTGTAAACGACCCCTGAATAGAATTTTGATGATTTCAACAGCTCCGTATGGTGATTTTGGACTTAGGAGCATATCCTGAATTTTATTTGGGAGTCTGTAGTTAAATTAGGATTGAAATGGCTAAAATAAGAATTTAAGTGTAGAAGTTTGGGTGTTGACTTTTTGATATCGGGGTCGAAATCCAGTTCTGAAAATTTTCATTGCTCGGTTATATCATTTATGACTTGTGTGCAAACTTTAAGGTCAATCAGAATTGATTTGATAGGTTTCGGCATCGAATGTAGAAGTTGAAAATTCTTAAGTTTCTTAAGCTTGAATTGGGGTATAATTCGTGGTTTTAGCGTTATTTTATATGATTTGAGGTTTCGACTAAGTTCGTATGATATTTAGGACTTGTTGGTTTATTTGGTTGAGGTCCCGAGGGCTTCAAGTGAGTTTTGGATGGTTAACGGATCAAAATTTGGACATAAACAGCTGCTGGAATGTTTCTGCTAAACATCAGGGGCAGCGATCGAGGGCAGCGCCTAGACAGAAACTTTAAGTTATAAAAAGGAGACCTCATCACGTTTTTCATTTTGACAAATTAGAGATTGGGGAGAGGTAATGTTTGGTCAATATACATGGATATATCATTGTTTTCATCATTTAATTAGTGTTTTGAGATGAAAATTTGGGGAAAATTGTAGAAATATCATAAAAACAAATTTGAGATTTCGATGTCGATTTAGAGTTGGATTTGAGTGAAACTAGTATGGTTGCCCTCGTAATTGAATGGATTATCGAATTTTGGAAGTTTCATCAGATTCCGAGACGTAGGCCCCACGGGCTATTTTTGGGTTAAATTTCGGATTTTGTTAGAAAATTTGTATTTTCGAATGGAATTTATTCCTATAATTTGTATTGATTGAATCAAAATAATTATGACTAGATTCGAGCTGATCGGAGTCGGAAAAGTGAGGAAAATTCATACTACTTAACTGATTGAGCATGGTTTGAGATAAATGACTTGTCTAACTTTGTGTGGGGGAAATTCCCCTTAGGTTTGGTATTGATATGAAAATGTAGATGTGTTGAAAGTCATGTACACGGGCTAAATGTGAAAATTTATGTCTTTAAATTGTGTAGAGCACTTTGGATATTAATTAAATTATTTTATTCTATTATATTCATCATCCTTAATATTGTTTTTGTTTTGTATTTTAAATTTGCCTAACCTGTTCCTGCTAAGTGTTTTACCTGTTTAGTTAAAACTTTGTTTCCTTTGTTCTGTGCATTATTTGAAGGATGGATTTCTTAATTTAAATATTATTAAAAATAAAGTATTTTACATTTAAAAATTTGACATTTAGACAAGGTGTTAAATTTGTGAAATATTATTTTTGATGAATATTTTGTGAGATTTTTGAACTCATTGTTATTGAGCCATGAGCTCCTTGTTGTGAAAAATATTATTGTTGTTGATTTATTTTGGCATGAGTTGTGAGCTCTTTATTGTGGAGAATATTGTTGTTGTTGAGTTATTTTGGCAAGTTGAAATATTTGGGCACTTGAGGTGCAAATTGTGATAAATTATGATATTGATACACATGCGGTGGTATAAGGTCTGGGTGTTAAAATGCATGTGATGAGATAAGGGTGGCTTGATATGCGTGGCTAGTAGGGGAACTACTAGAAGTCATGCGTTGTGATAAGGGTGGCTAAAATGTCGGATGCTATTTCGGAAAAAATATTTTCTTTAAAATTAAATGTGAAGGCTCCCACGGTGATATAAGAAAATGAGATATTGTGAAGTTATTTATGATTTGGGACTACCATGCGGTACCTCAGGAGTGCCCTTGTTGATATTTCTTTATGGCTGCACCAGTTGCCACACCACCTGCATAGCCAGCTAGAGGTGGAGGTTGTACAGGTAGAGGTCGCCCTACAGGGGGAGGCCATGCCAGATATTTATGCCTTTCCTGCTAGGACGGAGGCAGTTGCATCCGATTCTGTTATCACAGGTATTGTCCCGGTCTGTCATAAAGAAGCATCAGTCTTATTTGATCCAGGCTCTACTTATTTTTATGTGTCGGACGTATCCCGTGATTCTTTGAGTTTTTCTGTTTATGTATCTATACCCGTGGGTGAATCTATTATTGTTGACCGCATGTATCGGTCGTGTTTGATTGTTATCAGTGGTTTTGAGACTAGAGCTGATTTATTATTGCTCAGTATGGTGGATTTCGATATTATTTTGTTCATGGACTGGTTTTCACCCTATCACGCTATCCTTGATTGTCACGCCAACGCGGTGATATTGGCTATGCCAGGTCTACCATGGCTAGAATAGAGAGGTACCTCAGATCATGTTCCTATCAAGCTTGTTTAATTTCTTAAGGCTCAACGAATGGTTGAGAAGGGGTGCGATACGTATCTTGCCTATGTGAGAGATGTTAGTGTTGATACTCCTAACGTGGAGTCAGTTCCTGTAGTAAGGAATTTTTCTGATGTATTTCCAGCGGATCTTCCGGGTATGCCACCCGACAGGGATATTTACTTTGGCATTGATTTGTTACCGGAAACTTAGCCCATTTCTATTCCACCATATCGTATGGCCCTAGTAGAATTGAAAGAATTAAAGGAGCAGTTACAAGAACTGCTTGATAAGGGTTTTATTCGGCCCAGTGTATCGCCTTGGGGTGCTCTTGTCTTATTTATAAAGAAAAGTGATGGTTCAATGCAGATGTGTATTGATTATCGCCAGTTGAACAAGGTTACAGTGAAGAACAGGTATCCATTGCCACGTATTGATGACCTATTTCATCAGCTTCAGGGTGCCAGAGTGTTCTCTAAGATCGACATACGTTCAGGCTATCATCGATTGAAGATTCGGGAGCCAAATATCCCGAAGACTGCCCTCGAGACTCGGTATGGTCATTATGAGTTCCTTGTAATGTCATTTGGGCTAACTAACGCCCCAGCAGCATTTATGCACTTAATGAACAGTGTATTTCAGCCCTATCTTGATTCTTTCATCATTGTGTTTATTGACGACATTCTGGTGTATTCCTGTAGCCGGGAGGATCATTAACAACACCTGAGGAATGTGCTTCAGACTTTGAGAGAAAAGAAGTTGTATGAAAAATTTTTAAAGTGTGAATTTTGGCTTGATTCAGTAAAACTTTTGGGTCATGTGGTAACGAACAAGGGGATCCAGGTAGATCCAAAGAAAATTAAAGCAGTGCAGAGTTGTCCAGACCGTCATCGACTACTAAGATCCAGAGTTTTCTTGGCTTGTTGGGATATTATCGCCGATTTGTAGAGGGTTTCTCTTCCATTGTTGCACCTATGACCAAATTGACCTAGAAGGGTGCTCCGTTCAGGTGGACCAAGGAATGTTGGGAGATCTTCCAAAAGCTCAAGACAGCTTTGACTACAGCCCCAGTATTGGTATTGCCTACAGGTTCAGGGTCTTATACGGTGTATTGTGATGCGTCGTGCATTGGTCTCGATGCAGTGTTGATGTAAGACGTTAGGGTGATTGACTATGCGTCCAGACAGTTAAAGGTACATGAAAAGAATTATCTGGTCCACGGCCTTGAGTTAGCAGCTATTGTTCATGCCTTGAAGATTTGGTGGCATTATTTGTATGGTCCATTATGAGGTTTATACCGATCACCGAAATCTATAACATCTGTTTAAAAAGAAGGATCTTAATTTGTGGCAGCGGAGGTGGTTGAAGTTGCTTAAGGATTATGATATCACCATTTTCTATCATCCCGGAAAGGCCAATGTGGTGCTCGATGCCTTGAGTCATAAGGCGGAGAGTTTCGGCAGCTTAGCATATTTACCGGTGACAAAGAGGCCTTTAGCCTTGGATGTTCAGGCCTTGGTCAACCAGTTTGTTAGATTGGATGTTTCCGAGCCGAGCCGAGTTTTGGCTTGTGTGGTTTCTCAGTCTTCTCTGTATGGTCGTATCTGGGAGCATCAGTAGGATGACCCCTATCTGCCTGTCCTTATGGACACAGTTCAGCACGGTGATGCCAAGGAAGTCACTATTGGTGATGACATTGCATTACGGATACAGGGTAGGCTATGTGTGCCAAATGCACATGGTTTGCATGAGTTGATTCTCCAGGAGGCTCAAAGTTTGCGGTAATCCATTCATCCATGTGCTGCGAAGCTATATCAAGATTTGAAGCAGCACTATTGGTGGAGGCGGATGAAGAAAGTAATAGTGGAGTATGTCTCCCGATGCCTAAATTGTCAACATGGGAAATATGATCATCAACGACTGGGTGGATTGCTTCAGAGGTTAGAGATTCTAGAATGGAAATGGAGCGGATCGCTATGGATTTAGTTGTTGGATCTCACGGACTCAGAGGAAGTTCAATGCAGTTTTGGTGATTATGGATAGATTGACCAAGTCAGCTCATTTCATTCCTGTGGTTACTACTTACTCTTCGGAGCAGTTGGCTCAACTTTACATTCGCGAGATTGTTAGGCTTCATGGCGTACCGGTATCTATCATCTCTGACCGGGGTACGCAGTTTACATCATGGTTCTGGAGAGCCGTACAACGAGAGTTGGGTACTCGGGTAGAGTTGAGTATAACATTTCACCCTCAATGGACGGGCAGTCCGAGCGCACTATTCATATACTGGAGGATATGCTTCGTGCTTGTGTGATATATTTTTGGGGTGCTTGGGATCATTTCTTACCATTTGTGGAGTTTTCTTACAAGAACAGTAATCAGTCGAGCATTCAGATGGCGTTGTATGAGGCCTTATATGGTAGGCGGTGCTGGTCTCCGGTGGGTTGGTTCGAGCAGGGCTAAGCTAAACTATTGGGTACAGACTTGGTTCAAGATGCTTTGGAAAAGGTTAAATTGATTCAGGATCGGCTTCGTACAGCCCAATCTAGACAAAAAAGTTATATTGTTCGGAAGGTTCGTAATGTTGCATTCATGGTTGATGAGCGGGTCTTGCTTTGGGTTTCGCCCATGAAGGGTGTTGTTAGAATTGGGAAGAAGGGCAAGTTGAGCCCTAGGTATATTAGGCCTTTTGAGATTCTTGAACAAATTGGAGAGGTGGCTTATATACTTGTACTACCACCTAATCTCTCTGCAGTTCATCTATTGTTCCATGTTTTCATGCTCCAAAAGTATCACAGTGATCCGTCTCATGTGTTAGACTTCAGCTCAATCCAGTTGGATAAGGATCTATCGTATGTTAAACTGCCAGTGGCCATTTTGGACAAACAAGTTAGAAAGCTAAGATTGAAGAGCATTGCTTCAGTAAAGGTACAGTGGAGGGGTCATCCGGTTAAGGAGGCAACTTGGGAGACTGAGCATGATATGTGTAGTTGTTATCCTCATCCTTTCCAAACTCCAGGTATAGTTGTTATGTGACTTGTCGGGGTAGTCAGTTCAAGTCCGGAGAGATTTCGAAATGAATTGAGACACTTATTCTCCAAAATGAAAACTTAAGTTGAAAAGGTTAATCGGATATTGACTTATGTGTAAACGACCCCGGAATAGACTTTTGATAATTTCAACAGCTACGTATGGTGATTTTGGACTTAGGAGCGTATCCGGAGTTTTATTTGGAAGTCTGTAATTAAATTATGCTTGAAATGGCTAAAATAGGAATTTAAGTTTGAAAGTTTGACCGAGATGTTGACTTTTTGATATCGGGGTCGGAATCCAGTTTTGAAAATTTTCATAGCTCCGTTATGTCATTTATGACTTGTGTGAAAAATTTGAGGTCAATCTGAATTGATTTGATAGGTTTCGTCATCGAATGTAGAAGTTGGAAATTCTTAAGTTCCTTAAGCTTGAATTGGGGTATGATTCGTGGTTTTAGTGATGTTTTATGTGATTTGAGATTTCGACTAAGTTAGTATGATGTTTTAGGACTTGTTGGTGTATTTGGTTGTGGTCCCGAGGGCCTCGAGTGAGTTTCGGATGGTTAACGGATCAAAATTTGGACTTAAACAGCTGCTGGAATTTTTTTGCTGGAAATCGGGGGCTGCGATCTAGGGCAGCGATCGGGGGCAGCGCCTAGACAGAAACTTTAAGTTATAAAACGGGGACATCGTCCCATTTTTTATTTTTGACAAATTGGAGCTTGGGGAGAGGCGATGTTTGAGAGATTTGCAAGTAAAAACATAGGGGTAAGTGATTCTAACTCAAATTTGGTCAATATACACGAATATATCATTATTTTCATGATTTAATTAGTGTTTTGGGATGGAAATTTGGGAAAATTTTTAGAGATCTCATAAAACAACTTTTTGAGATTTCGATGTCGATTCGAAATCGGATTTGAGTGAAACTAGCATGGTTGGACTCGTAATTATGACTGGATTCGAGCTGATCAGAGTCGAAAAATCGATGAAAGGCATACTACTTGACTGATTGAGCGTGGTTTGAGGTAAGTGACTTGTCTAAATTTTTTTGTGGGAAATTCCCCTTAGGATTAATATTGATATGAAAATGTTGATGTGTTGAAAGTCGTGTACACGAGGTGACGAGTGTGTACATGGGCTAAATATGGAAGATTATGTCTTTAAATTGTGTAGAGCACTATTGCATATTAATTAAATTATTTTATTTTGTTATATTCATCATCCTTAATATTGTTTTTTTGTATTTTAAATTTGCCTGACCTGTTCATCCTAAGTGTTTTTACCTGTTTAGTTGAAACTCTGTTTCTTTTGTTCTGTGCATTATTTGAAGGATGGATTTCTTAATTTAAATATTATTAAAATGAAGTATTTTACATTTAAAATTTTGATATTTAGACAAGGTGTTAAATTTGTGAAATATTATTTTTGCTGAATATTTTGCGAGACTTTTGTAATTATTGTGATTGAGCCGTGAGCTCCTTATTGTCAAAACTATTGTTGTTGTTGATTTATTTTGGCATGAGCTGTGAGCTCTTTATTGGGGAAAATATTGTTGTTGTTGAGTTATTTTGGCTAGTTGAAATATTTGGGCACTTAAGGTGCAAATTGTGATAATTTGTGATATTGATACGAATGCGATGGTATAAGGTCTGGGTGTTGAAACGCATGCGGTGAAATATGGGTGGCTTGATATGCGTGGCTAATAGGGGAACTACTAGAAGTCATGCAGTGTGATAAGGGGGGCTAAAATGTGGGATGCTATTTCGGAAAAAATATTTTCTTTAAAATTAAATTGGAAGGCTCCCGCGGTGATGTAAGGAAATGAGATATTGTGAAGTTATTTATGATCTGGGACTACCATGCGGTACCTCAAGAGTGCCTTTGTTGATATTTCTTTAATGCTGCATTTGCCTTTGGTTATTTTGGTGCGTTTTTTAAAAGTTGTAAATTTCTGTTTTCTTTCCGCTAGGTATAATTTGTCCTTATTATGTGAAGTTAAATTGTGACATACTACATACTTGTTTCATCCCCATTGTCATTATTATTATTATATTTTTAAACTTTACTTGACCTGACCTTGTCACTACTCTACCGAGGTTAGGCTTGACACTTACTGGGTACTGCTGTGGTGTACTCATACTATGCTTCTGCACATCTTTTTATGCAGATCCAGGTACTCCCTACCAGCCCAGATATCAGTGAGCTACCTGTGTACGGAGACTTCGGAATCCCCTTCTATTCTTATTATGTTGCTTCCTTATTTTCGTTAGACTCTGATATATAGAGACACTGAGGATAAAGTTTTAGAAGCTTGCTACTTATACCTACCGGGTTTTGGGAGTTGAATTTGTTAAATTTGCAGTTCTTATTTGTTCAACTGTTAAGGATTAAATTTTCAGTTTATATTCAGTTATTTTGCATTGATAGGCTTACCTAGTCTTAGAGACTAGGTGTCATCACGACATCACTATTGGCAAGTGTAAAAGATTTGTTAAATAGAGGAATATGAGTGAAGGATCCATATACGAATGTCGTGATTGAGATTGATCCATTATATCCATAAATGTCCATATTCAATCAACCAGGCCGGGGTTCTAAAGATCGAACAAAAAGGGGCCTAAATAGTATGGAGTACAAATTAGCTTCAAATCATGTGTCGCTAAATTGTCCGGAAGTTCAATCCTTTCTTAAGTAAGTGTTCACGTAAGATTAAATTACATGGACTACTGTAATGACCCGGCCAGTCATTTTGAGAATTTGAGCCCCGATCCCCTAATATCTGCTTTCCCCATATTTGTTTCTGCTTTTGGGATTTGCCGGAGTATTTGGTTATGGAATTCGGAGAGTTTTGGGACACTTAGTCCCTAGTTGTGAGTTTAAGCCTTAGAATTTGGACCGTAGTCGAAACTATATGAAGACGGATCTGGAATGGAATTTCGTCGACTCTATTAGCTCCTTTGAGTATTTTGGGGTTAGGAGCATGTCCAGAATGTGTTTTGGGGGTCTGTAGTAGATTTAGGCTTGAATTGGCGAAAGTTAGTTTTTCGGCGATTTTGGCCGATAGTGGAAATTTTGATATCGAGCTCGAAATGGAATTTCGAAAGTGGCTGTAGGTTCATAATGTCATTTGTGACCTGTGGGTAAAATGTGAGGTCATTCGGCCTAGATTTGATGAGGTTCGACGTCGTTTGTAGAATTTGGAAAATTTTAAATTCTTAGGCTTGAATCCGTGTTTAATTCATGATTTTGGTGTTGTTCGACGTGATTTAAAGGCTCGACTATGTTCATATGGTGTTTTAGGATTGGTTGGTATGTTTGGTTGAGGTCTCGGGGGCCTCAGGTGTGTTTCGGATGCTTAACGGGTGAAAGCTTGGACTTAGAGGAAATTCTGATTTTTGCAGGTACGGCCTCGCTGAAGCGAGGCTTGGATCGTAGGTGCGCTTTTAGTCCAAGGAGTCAGTGGTCGCAGATGCAACGAGCGAGCTACAGGAGCGGAGCCGCATCTGCTGAATAGTAGTCGCAGATGCGGAGGTGAGAAGGACCAAAGGTTTCGCAAATGCGGGCGATTGACGGCAGAAGCGCATCCGCAGGTGCGGACACAACCCGGATAAGTGACCTTCACACCTGCAATAATTGTTTCGCAGATGCGGCCCCATGAGCGCAGGTGCGGAAATCGCTGGGCAGAAAAGAGGATTTCGAGTGTTTGAAATTTCATAACACAAAATTCGATTTAGAGCTCGTGGGGAGACGATTTCTCGAGGGTTTTTGAAGGAGAACTATTGGGTAACAAATTCTAACTCTATTGTGATCATAATACATTTATCTATTGTTGTTTTTCTCGTCTAATTAAGAAAATTGAGGGTTGAAGTTTGGAAATGGGGGAAAAGGGTTCCCCAATTGAAAATCTGAGATTTGAATGGTAATTTGACGTCGGATTTAGATGATTTTTGTTCGAGTGAACTCGTGAGTGAATGGGTGTTCATAAATTGTAATTTTTACCTGACTCCGAGACATGGGCCCGGGAAGACCTTTTGGGCGTTTTTCCTAAATTCACGCTTTAGCTTCGAAATAATTAGCTAAATTAGTTACTTGTAATTATATTTACATTATGTAATTTATTTGAATAGATTCGGGCCATTTGGAGTTAGATACTTGTGGCAAGAACGTGATATCGAGTTGATTTGAGCGGTTTGAGGTAAGTGGCTTGCCTAACCTTGTGTTGGGGACTTTTTCCCTTAAGGTGTTTGATATCAATTGATGTGTGGGCGCTGTGTACGTGAGGTGACGAGTATGTACACGGGTTATTATTGCAAAAATCCCATTTTTCCTTTCTAAATCACTAATTGTTTTTCCTTATTAAATTGCACTAATACGTTTAATTGTGAAACTTAGACTAGAGAAGCATGCTTACGTGTTTTAACTGCCTAATTGGCATTTTGTGCGTCATGTTTAGTTAAGTCCTTATTTGCCTTATCTGTGTCCAGTATAAACTGTATAACTCGATGTCATACCTGCGATTTCATCTTGCGTTGCATATTTAAATTGGGACTACGGACATTTTCCGGGAGATCCCCCTGTACTGCATAATTACTTTGGGACTACGGACGTATTCCGGGAGATCCCCCTTGTACTGCATATTTACTTTGGGACTACGGACGTATTCCGAGAGATCCCC
>AWOL01S0211981.1:441-27432 GCA_000715115.1 Nicotiana otophora
CTTCGATCGTGGCCCTCGACTCTGGGCTCGATCGTGGCCCTCGACTCTGGGCTCGATCATGTCTTCGATCGTGGCCCTCAATTTCTGGGCTCGATTGCTGGACTCGATTTCTGGGCTCGATTTCGGGCAGAAGAAATTTCCAACAGAAGGAAATTGCAGCAGCTGCTGTAGATCAATATTTGATCCATTAACCATCTGAAACTCACCCGAAGCCCTCGGGATCTCAACCAAATATAACAAAAAATCCTAAAACGTCATACAAACTTAGTCGAATCCTCAAATCACCTCAAACAATGCTAAAACCATGAATTACGCCCCAATTTAATCCTAATGAACTTGAAATGTTTAATTTCTACAAACAACTCTGAAACCTATCAAATCACACTTGATTGACCTCAAATTTTGCATACAAGTCCTAAATGACATAACAGAGGTATTCCAATTTTCAGAATCGTATTCCGACCCCGATATCAAAAAGTTAACCCCCCGGTCAAACGTCTCAAATATATAACTTTCGACATTTCAAGCCTAATTCCTCTACGGACTTCCAAATAATATTCCGGACACGCTCCTAAGCCCAAACTCACCATACGGAGCTATTGGAATCATCAAAATTCAAATCTGAGGTCATTTACACATAGTTCGATATCCAGTCCACTTTTCTAACTTAAAATTTTCAATTATGAGACTAAGTGTCTCATTTCACTCCGAGTTCCTTCCAGACTCAAACCAACTAACCCGATATAACATAATATTGCAAATTAACACAAAAAGAAGTAGAAATGGGGAAAACGGGGATATAACTCTCGAAACGACCGGCCGGGTCGTTACACTACACCTCCCTAATCACTTTAATACATACATTTCATTGTTCAAAACAGCACACTTATGTCAAACCAAAACCCCACCTTCACATCAATATACATTAACTCACTACTTCTTTAAGCACAATTACATCCAAGAAAACTTTTCACAATCATACACATATGTTTTTCTTTCTTTTTCAATTCAAGGGGCTCTTACTTCTTCAAAACAATGCACATTTCTCCTTATTTCAATAATTCCACTCAAAAGCCAAACCAATCACCCCACACTTCAACTTTTACAAAGTTCATAATAAATTCAAGTGCTCACGAGAGGTAAAATGTTCAAATAGATGATCAATTCAAACAAATGAGTACCGCTTGTAATGTGTTTGCCAAAGAAACAGGATTACATATTCAAAAGGGGTTAACTAGGATGCCTAACAATTAGGTGGGTAAAGATATATCTGGCTCAATAAAGAAATACCTATATCACTTCCAAGACTGAATACAACTACTATTTCGCTTTGCAAACACACGGGCAAGTTCTAGACATCAAATGGAATGCACAGAATAACACAAAACCTTACACACGCATGTCACATAACTCACTAAGGATCAGACTCATCAAGATACTCTAGTCAAAGCAGTTAAGCAACGTTAAGATTATACAATTTTAGGCACTTAAACAAGAGTCAAAAACTAAGCCTAAGCGTCACAATTAAAGCACTCACTATTCTCAAGGCATAATAAAGTCAAGAGATATTGCTTTCCATTCAAACCATAGCCCAAGTTTTCTACTCCTAACAAAAATAAAAACTAACTACACCTTGTTCAAACAAAACCCTTGAAAAAGAACTACGGCACAAAGAAAAATCAAGGGGGAATTAATACACTTTCTAACAAAAGAAAATCTTTTTTGTTTTTTTCTTTCGATTTTAATCCCTCAAAAAACCTATCGAATGATATCCATCGTCGGGAAAAATCGAAAAGTTTTCAATTTCTATGGGTGTTTTTTAAAAAAAAGATTTCTATATCTAACTACTACAACTAACAAAAAGAAAAATAAAAGTAATATACATATATATCCCCCGGCTAACCTTCCTTCCAACTGAAGAACCATGTCCTTCCAGCCCTAAATTTCCAACTTTTCCAACAACAGCACCATTCATTCCTCCTCCAAAACTTTGAGGAGTCTTCCCTTCAGGATTGTTCTTTTTCCAAACTTAACCATGTTGTCCTTTTCTTCATCAGTCATTTCTTCTTCATTATTCTCTTTTTCCACTATTTGCACTTTTCTTGATTTCTTGGCAGACCTGGTTCTTTTTGCCAAGACATATCTTTTTGTATCAATAGTCTTTGCAGGGGACTTCTTCTTAGAAGTCTTTATTTTCTTAGCACTTGGAGTCAGAACCTCCACTTCCTCTGCCTCATCCTCATCATGAAGGACGAAGCCCATCTCTTTAATCTCAATAGTTTCACTTGGTTCACCCACCTTCTTCTTCCCTTTAGCAGCAGCCTTTGTTTTACTCTCAACTGAGGCCTTTTCTAGGTCATCCTCACTCTGCTTCCTCTAACTCCTTGTAGCTCTTCCTATTCGGAGAGGAGTCTCTACAAGGATATAAAAGGCAGTCTTTCTTTTATTTCCTCCCATAGCAGTACCATGGATTTTAACTCCTAGACTCTTCTTCTTCTTTGGATTATAGCTATCAGACACACTTTTCAGAAAGTCGTGGAGGGGTTCCTTCTCGGATGAAACAGGTTCTTGGAACCTTTTCCTTAGCCTAACCATCCCCTCCGTTGCACTTGCATCTCCAGTCTCATTTACTTTTTATTCTCTTAAACTTTCTTCTTCCTCAACAACCTCCTCACTACATATCATTATGTCCCTTATTTCTTAACAGGAGTGGGTGAAGATTCAGCCACTCATTCTTCTCCCTTTCCCCTCACATCTCATGTAACACCCTCACTCATTTTTCCCCTTTTTATTTTTATGACCTATTTTAGTAGACTCAGACTCTACACCAGCTATAGTACCAACAAAAACAAATATTTTCTCCAGATTTGCAGCCACATCAGAAATGACATCAGATGAAACAGGTTCTTCCCCCTCAGCTACAGAGATGAAGGATTCATCTAATTTTTAGGGTTCCTCCGCTTGGCTTGATTTCAATTTCTCATTTTGTTTCTTGATTTGTTCACTACCAGCGATTATTTTACGAGCAAGCATCTTAACACGCCCCTTCTTGGGATTTTGGGTGGTTGAAGGTATGGGTGATGGTTCTTTGGATGGTTACGAAGGGTTGTCAGTCATTTTGGGATTTTCATATGGGTTTGCCATTAGATGAGTGTAGAAGAGATGAGAGAAGGTTGAGAGAATGTGGAATCTTGATTTTGTTTCTTAAGATCAGAAATGAAGAAATGGGTAAGGTCCAATAAATTTAAAGAGGGAAGAGTTGGAGTGTGTAATGGCTGCTTTTTCGAGTTTAGAAGTCTAATTATCCTGGGAATGTCAGTTTGAACTAGACGTTGGACTCTTCCCTAGATTTTAGGAAATTATGGTGCGTGGGACTCCTTAGTGAAACTGGTTCGTTTGTAACGGATAGGCTCAAAGGAGGTTGGGATAAAATGGGACTTCTTTTTAGATCATGATTCAAATACAATTATTTCAAAATATGCGAAGTGGAGAATACATACCTTGTAATTTTGATGAACCAGGTTCTTCACTGAGAATTCTCTTGTGTAAGACTGAATTTTTCAAGAAAATAAGGGTAATATCATTAGAGATCAGTGAAACATTTTAGCACATGGCACAAGAGTATAGTAATAAAAGTATGAGACTGAGCAAATATAATCTAATTATTTACAAAATTCATAAATTATCTAACCAATTATTGAGTTAGAACTGGTTCCATTTAGGTAATTTTAATCATCCCTAATTCTAACATGTTCCTTTCAAAGTGATCTCTACTTATAGATTTTGTGAAGATGTCAGCTATTTGCCTGTCAATAGTACAAAATTCTACAATAATCAAACTTTTCTCATAGTTGTCCCTCAAAAGGTGATGCCTAACATCTATGTGCTTAGTTCTTTTGTGATGAACCGGGTTCATGGTCATACTAATTGCACTAGTGTTATCGCAAAAGACGGGGATACAACCTACATTAATCCAAAGTCCATTAATTGTCATTTTATCCATAAAATTGAGCACAACATGAGGCAGCAGCCACATACTCAGCTTCAATAGTAGACAAGGCAATTGAATTTTGCTTTTTGGTGGTCCAAGACACAAGACATGAAGGAAGAAAGTGTGTCATACCTGAAGTGCTCTTTCTATCAACGAGAAAACTTGCATAATCACCATCAGCATATCCTTCCATGTTGAAATTACTACCTTTTGGATACCATAGGCAGAGATCAGTGTTACCTTTTAGGTATCTCAAGATCCTCTTGACACCATTCAAGTGAGACTCCTTTGGATTTTCTTGGAATCTAGCACAAAGGCCTATACTGAAAACAATGTTGGGTCTACTAGCAGTCAGATATAACAAAGAGCCCATCATGCCCCTATACATCTTTTGATCATCGGATAAACCAGGTTCATCCAAGTCCAACTTTGTGGTTGTTGCTATAGGAGTATCAATTTCTTTGGAATCCTCTATTTTAAACCTTTTAATCAACTCTTTAACATACTTATGTTGATGGATCATAGTTCCATTTGAATTTTGTTTAATTTTTAAGCCTAAAAAGAAATTAAGCTCACCTATCATACTCATTTCAAATTCTCTCCCCATTAGCTTAGCAAATTCTTTACTTAACATGTCTATAGTTACACCAAAGATTATATCATCAACATACATCTGAACTACTAAGAGATCTATATATTTTTCTTTCAAGAACAAAGTATTGTCAATTTTACCTCTCTTGTAACCATGCTCAAGCAAGAATTTAAAAAATCTTTTGTACCATGCTCTTGGAGCCTGATTGAGCCCATAAAGTGCCTTGTCATGCTTGTACATATGATCATGACATTCCTTGCTCTCAAATCTAGGAGGTTGCTTGACAAACACTTCTTCTTTTAGATAGCCATTGAGAGAGGCACTCTTGACATCCATCTGATGGAAGGTGAATTTCATGTAAGCAGCAAAGACTATAAGGAGTCTAATTGCTTACAATCTTGCAACTGGAGCAAAAGTCTCATCATAGTTTATGCCCTCCTCTTGACTATATCCTTGAACCACCAATCTTGTCTTGTTCCTTGTAATTGTTCCATCTTCATCAAGTTTGCTTCTGAAGACCCATTTTGTGCCAATTATTAATCTGTTCTTGGGTCTTGTTACCAGATGCCAAACTTGACTTCTCTAAAATTGGTTAAGTTTATCTTGCATTGCATTCACCCAGTCTGCATCTTGCAAAGCCTCAGAAACATTTTACATTCAATAAGAGATAAAAAGGCATCAAAAGCACAGAGGTTCTTCAAGGAAGATCTGGTTTTGATTCCAGAGGTTGGATTAGTGATTATGCTCCCAATCGGATGAGAACTTTAATACTTGTAAGAGTTCACAACCAGCTGGTTTCCCCTAGATGTTCCTTCAATGCCTTGTTGTTGAGGAATATGTTCATGGACAGGTTCCCTGGAGGTTTGAGGATCAGTTCCTCTCTGTTCAGTTCCCCGTGTCAGGTTGCCCTGGGTGGAAGGACATGTTCCACCACCTGTTCCTTCCTCTGGTGCAACTTCAGGCTGGGATGTGATTTCATTTGAGTTTCTTCTCAGCCCAATTGCTTCATCATCTTGTTCCTGTCTCTCAGAAAGATTGTTAGTTTCATAAAAAAACATTTACACTTTCTTTCACACACATAGTTCTTTTGTTATAAATCTTATAAGATTTACTATATTAACAGTATCCCAAGAATACTCTCCCATCACTTCTGGGATCAAATTTACCTAGAGAGTCTTTTTCATTATTGTGCACAAAGAATTTGCATCCAAATACCCTAAGATGGGATATGTTTGGTTTTCTCCCTTTAAGTAACTCATAGGGAGTCTTCTCAAGAAGAGGTCTAGTCATGCACCTATTTATGATGTAGCATGTAGTGTTCACAACTTTTTCCTAGAAGCTATGGGGAAATCTACTAGAAAGTAGTATAGTTATGATCTATGTCATGCTCATAAAAAATTCTATCTTTCAACTACTCCATTTTATTGTGGAGTTTTAGGATCAGAAAAGTTATGATCTATGTCGTGCTCAAAAACAATTCAGTAAATTTAGCATTCTTAAATTCAGTACCATGATTAGACCTAATTGATGCAAGTTGATTACCTAGTTATTTCTGGATTTTTCTAACAAATGAAATGAACATGTCAAATGCTTCATCTTTAGATATTAAAAATAGTGTCCAAGTAAACCTAGAATAATCATCAACAAGCACCATAACATATCTATTACCACCTCTGCTCAATGTTCTCATTGGTCCACATAGATACATATGGACCAGTTCCATCGTCCTGGTTGTACTTACCATTTTCTTGCTTTTAAAAGAGGATCTTACATGCTTTTCCCTTGAACAAGCCTCACAAACTTTATAATCCTTTAACTTAATATTAGGCAGCCCTATCACCAAGTCCTTGAAGACTAGTTTGTTGAGTTGGCTCAGACTATCATGTCCAAGCCTCTTGTGCAAGTGAGCTCATTATCTAAAAGTGTGGACAGATCTACCACATATATGTTATTCACTCTTTTTCCCTGCAAAACTATTTTGTCAATGGTAAGATTTATCACAAAGCATTGTGTAGAGGTGAAGGCTACCATGTTACCTCTATCACACAATTGTGATACACATATTAGACTGTACTTCAGTTAATCTAGCAAGTAGACATTCTCAATAGAGTGAGAATCAGTCTTACCTACCTTTCTAACCCCAATGATCTAACCTTTCTTTCCATTTCCAAAGGAGACATTATGTAAAGCCCCAAAATTCTTTCTCTAAGTATTAAGTTCTCGGTCAAGATTTAAGTTGGACACAAGGATTTTTAAATACTAGAAAAGGTGTATAATAATTATATCTTATGTTTAGAAGGTTAAATAGATGGTTATAAGAGGAGAGAAGCAAATTGGAATATATTGGAGTTGTTTAAGGGATGAAAATGACCTTAGCCGCACATGACCTATGTTTTAATTAGAATATCTATCAATATATAATGAATTGAGATTTGATCTATATATCAAAAGAAAGACCTTGAAATCTAGTTTCTAACACGTCAAAAATTTTATCATTTTGATGTTCCTATGAAACGTTATAGGCATTTTACTGAAGACTATCCTGTCAAAAAAAGGGGCCAAGTTTTTGGGAGCCCAGGTGTGCGCCAGGCGCCAAGCAGAACACCAAAACCAAAAATAATTTTATTTCGGTGTTTTGGGAAGTGCTGGGTGCTGACCGTGATGCCGAAGATGTGAGATTGAAATAAAAGGGATGGGAGAGAGAAAATAGACTCATTCTTTTAAGATTAAACCTCCCCTCTTATTCTCATGTCATCCAAGGGCTCTCATACTATCTAAAGTAAGTTTTCAATACAATTAACGTTAGAATACTACTTCCAAACATCAATTCTAATAATATTCCATCTCAAAATCACTAGATTCTCAGCAAGAACTCAAGAACAAGGTCTCTTTGCTAACCTAGGGTTTCGCAATTCAAGGTAAATTTCGTAACCGGTTTCAACCATAATTGTTAGAGAGATTTATGGTTGATATTTGTTCCTAAAAACTACTACAGAATCTTAGATTAACGCTGAACCCTAGAAGGAGAGAAAAATCAAAAAGGTCTATATTTTGAAATTCTTGGACCTATTGGATTGGAGCAAACGAAGTTATTCAAAAGCACGGAATCAAGGTGAGTAGAGACAATACTTTTACTAAAGTTGTCTTCTCACGAAGATCATGCCATAGGTATTTGTTGTACTATATAGGACGTATATGTGGGCTCTGAATGGAACGAGTGGACTCACATTATCCATTAGAATTATACAAAAGATCTTAGATAATTATCATGGTTATTAACTCAAGAATAGTATGTTGTTCCGTAAATCATGTCTCATGCATCCATGACTTGCATATATTTCTGTAATGTATAAACTATTGAAATTCCTTTTACATGATTTTATGGAACTGTCTTGATGAGAACTGTGGAGATATATGTAACGACCCAACCGGTCGTTTTGAGTATTACAATCCTGTTTCCCCATTTACTGCTCAAATTGTACTTTACAGTTGTTGTGTGAATTGCCGAAGTAATTGGTTCGTGTCCGGTGAGGTTTTGAAATGAATTGGAACACTTAGTTCCAAGGTTTAAAGCTTAAGTTAAAATAGTGAACGAATGTGGACTTATGTGTAAACGACCTCGGATTCAAATTTTGATAATTCCAATAGCTCCGTATGGTGATTATGGACATAGGAGCGTGTCCGAAAAATTATTTGGAGGTCCGTAGTGGAATTAGGCTTGAAATGCCGAAAGACGAATTTTTGGGAAGTTTGACCGGGGGGTTGAATTTTTGATATCGAGGTCGGAATCTGATTCTAGAAATTGGAATAGGTCTGTAATGTAAAATGTGACTTGTGTGCAAAATTTGAAGTAATTCCGGATTGATTTGATGTGTTTCGGTACAAGATATAGAATGTGGAAGTTCAAAGTTCATAGATTTTGATTTGAGGTGTGATTCATCGTTTTGATGTTGTTAGGTGTGATTTGAGGCCTTGAGTAGGTCTGCATTATGTTATGGGACTTATTGATATGTTCGTATGGGGTCCTGAGGGACTCGGGTGAGTTTCGGACGAGGTTCGGAGCATTTTGGAAGTTTTGGCTAAGGCTGGAAATGTTTTATGTTGCTGGTGTCTTTGCACCTGCGAAAATGGGCTTGCATATGCGATGGTCGCAGAACCGACACTCAAGTCGCAGAAGTGACGGAGTGTTGGTTGGGAAGGCATCGCAGAAGCGAAAGCCAGGGCACAGAAGCACTTGCGCAGGAGCGGCCCAACGCGCGCAGAAGCGAGACCGCATGTGCGGTCCTTGGCATCGCAGAAGCGATTATGGATGGCCAAGCTGTTCTCGCAGAAGCGAGATTTTTCCCGCTACAGCGACGGTCGCAGATGCGACCCCTTATCCGCAGATGCAGAAATCGCTAGGACAGAACCTTAAATTCGAGGGTTCGACGTTTTCACCCATTTTCGAATTTTGGAGCTCGGGTTGGGCGATTTTGGAGAGAAACTTTTCCACACAACTTGGGGTAAGTGTTCTTAACTCCCTTGTGATTATATTTCATGAATTAATCTTCATTTTTCGTGTAAGATTATCGAATCTTCAATAGAAATAGAAGGAAATTTCTATAATGTCATTAAACGAATTTCCTGAGTTTGAATACCGATTCAGAGTCGGAATTGAGTGAAATTAGTATGGTTGAACTTGTAATTGGATGGGTTGTCGTATTTTATGAGTTTCGTTAGAGTTCGAGACGTGGGCCCCACAGGTGATATTTGGGGCGTAATTTCGGATTTTGTGGAAAATATTGGTATTCGGATATATAATTAATTCCTATAAATTGTGTGGACTGAATCAAATTAATTATGGTAGATTCGAGCCATTCGGGAGTGGATACGCGCATAATGGAATTTCTGGAGCATTGTTTAGCTTGCTCAGCATTAGAATTAGCTTGTTTGAGGTAAGTAACTCTTCTAATCTTGGAGCTTAGGGTATGAACCCTGAATGTATGTATTATGTGAATTGTTGGGAGGTGACGCACATGCTAGGTGACGGGCGTGTGGGCGTGCACTATAGAAATTGTAACATAATTGTTTGTGGAATTTTGTAGTTAAATAATCTTGGCATTTTCCATGCAGTTTTATGTGTTAAAGAAATTGAGCTGAAAAGCATATTAAAAATCATGTTGAGGCTATGTGCCAGTATTATTGGGACCCACAGAGGTCATATTGCTGTGAATTATTTGTTTAAAATTAAAATTTATACTCAGTCATATTCATGTCATCACACATCATATCTCAGTCTTTGTTGTTATTTATTGATACATCATATCATTATTTTTGGGCTATTTTTATGTCATTGTGAGCCCGTGAGAGAGAGACTGGAGAGATTGATGGTTGAGTGAGGCCGAGATCCTGATTGTGAGAATTATTATGTGGATTGGGGCTGCCCGCCTGCAGCAGGCCTTATAGGCTTTATTATAGCACGTGAGTTGTCCGTGCGAATCCAGATATTATTATAACACGTGAGTTGTCCGTGCAGATCCAGATATGATATTATAGCATGTGAGTTGTCTGTGCTTATAGCGCTTGGGCTGTAGGAGCCCCTCATGAGTCTGAACACCCCCAGTGAGTGCAGTCGACTATAAACAGGGATTGGGCTGCCTGCCACAGCAGGTATTGTATAGCGCTGAGTGATTGAGTGTGCAGAGCATAGTGAGAGAGAATGCGAGACACTGATATTGAGTACTCTGAGAGTGTGAGTACATGAGTACAATCTCTGAGATACATTATATTGACATGCACACATGACATATATGCATAGAGATGTGTTTTTCTCATGTTGTACGGTATCACATTATTCATGATTTCTCACACATGTTGACAGATGGACATAGTGATGCATTTGTTTTACACTGGTTATCTGGAAAGAAAATGAGATATTTTATTTATTATTGAAAGGATTTTGGGAGAAATTTACTGTTTTAAAACTTATTCACATTTTTTTGGTAACTTCGGTAAACTATTTGGATTTTCATTAATTTACTTGAAAGGCAGAACTATTTTTAGAAGTCATGATTTAGCTGAGCATTTTTTCTTTGAGTTACTTCTGGTATTACTTGTTCAATATTGTTATGAACTATTGCTGGTTATGGATGTTGGACTCCGACCTTGGTGGAAGCTCGTCGCTACTTTCAACCTAAGGCTAGGTTTGTTCCTTACTCAGTACATGGGGTCGGTTGTACTGATACTACACTTCTGCAGATTGCATGCAGATGATGGCTGTTGTTGTTGCTGTGCTCGATGGTTACGGTATCTGAAGATTTACCTGCATTCCTGTTGTAGCTGCCTCTTGTTCAGTATAGCCTTAGATTTATAAAAGCTCTGTTTATGTATTATTTAAACAGACTATGTATTTATTTTATTTACGCTTTGTATACTCTATTCTTAGAAGCTCATGATTTGTACTACCAGTTCTTGGGGGATGTATAAGATTAAGATCCTTATTCACTTAAATTGCTTTAATAATTATTATTGGAATTGGATTATTGAAAGTTGGCTTACCTAGTGGGTTAGGTTAGGTGCCATCACGACTAGTTGGATTTTGGGTCGTGACAATATATCATTATTTTAAACTTTGTGATAGAATAATCACTTAGAAGAATATTTTGGGAGTTTCCTTAGATCTCTAAGAAGGGTTCATATCCTCTAGTGGTTTATGTTACCCCAAAACTACTCGTGCTAGAGTAGGCGATTAGTGTACCATTGGTTTGGGCACTATGATAGAAATGCCCTGGTAAAGCACAAGAACACGAGCATGCTAGAACCTTGAACTGTGAGGCACCACAGGAATGGGGTCCAGGTGATCGGGCTGGGATCATCCACCATACAAATCATATGGCGATATTTCATAATAAGAATCAGAAAGAATGTCAAAATCCATGGAACTCCCCAGAAAAGAAATGAAAATGCTTTATAAAATTTACAAGGATTATTTCGAGAAAGATTATATATTTATTTATTTGAATTTTATATTTTTTCCAGAAAAGAAAAGAAAGAGAATTTTCGTGAATGACATCAAGAAGAACTTTATACTAGATATATGAGATGTTTGTTTCAACTCTTTATTAGAAGCCTTTAGAACTTCTTTTATCATGCATACATACTTCTTTCAGAGTATGTATGAGGATTGCTTTACTTACTGAGTACCGCTCTGTTGTACTAACGTTCTCTTCATGGAAACCTACATTGACATGTGTCAATGTAGGCACAGATTTTGCAGGTAAGCTAGCTACGAGATAGGATATTCTCTTTCCATTATCAGAAGATGTGATGAGCTCCATTTTAGTTCGTGGAGTTCGTTGATCCTAGAATTTTGTCTTATTATTTAAATATTTCTTAGAGGCTTCATAGATAGGGACAAACAGAGTCATGGGTGTCCACTTTGCATTACATTTGTTTTTCAATGTATTTCAGATAACAGAATGGATTTATTTTTGGACTATTATTTTGATTAAAGCTTCAGAGAAGAATTTACTTTAAATTATTTTGATTCGTGTTGAGATGCATTGCACAACAAGAATAGAGCATAATAGAAAATCCAAGATGGTTCGCTCGGTCAAGTTAAGGCATCGACTGCCGGTTACGACTTGGTTAAAAAATAATTTTTGTTCTTTTGATTTGCCTTTTATTTTGCAGTACAATCACTCTTATAGTGACTAGTGTTATCATAGTGTGTGCAAATCTTATTCTCAGGGAGTGTGAGGTACTTATTTTGGAATCCCACTTAGGTGCAGAGTTCCCAAAGCCAAGTCCTCTCATGTTGCTACTATGTTGTTCTTGTAGCCAGAAAGTGCACCAGAGAACCTATTTCATTTGCAAGTTTTGTCTAACTCATGCTTGACCCTGTTCAGGTCCTCCTTTAGGACTCTTACATGTCCATCCCTTTTATACAACCCGTCTTTCATTTTACCAACATTCTCTTCTAAAGTGAGTTGTGTGTCACCAGCTGCCTTTTTTCCTGTTCCTAATTTCAATTATAGATTTTCATATCTAAGTTCTAGGATAGTTGTATCAAGTGCATGAACCTAGTTCTTCAACATAGTATTTTCTTTTTTAGTTTCACAAGCCCTAAGTTCTAGGTTTTTACACTTAGCCTTCAAAATGACACATTCTTTTGACAGTTGTTCCTTTTTATTATTCACACCCTCAGATTCATCAATCCACTCTAGTAATAATTCAGATAATCTTTCTTTAGACAAAAACTTAATCTTGTCTTTGAGATGAAAGAGACTTACCTCAGTTTCTTCATCGGATTCTCCAATAGCCATTAGTGCTTGTTCATCATCATCTGAGGTTTCATCTGAGATTTCTCCCCAAGCAATAACCATAACCTTAGTTGATCCTTTGTTGTTGCCTTTCTTGGGATGAACCTAATGCTTCTTCTTGTTCCTTTGTTCAGCTCTTTCCTTCTTCAATTCAATCTCCCACAAAGGATAGTTTTTGATCATGTGATCTGTCTTTCCAAACTTGTAGCAGCCATCATTGGTTTGCTTCTCCGGATATCTTGCCTTGCTATAGCTTCTACTTCTTGAAGAACCCTTTTCTCTCCTTAGGTACTTCTTGAAGTCTTTAGTGATCATTATCATTTAATCATCTTCCATATCAGAAACTTCAGTGATTCTGAGTGCTAAACTCCTTTCTTTCTTAGGTACATCCATTTTCATGGTTTGTCTCCTAAGTTCATAAGTAGTGAGATTTCCAATCAATTCATCCAGAGAGAGTGTAGCAATATTCTTTCATTCCTAGATGGCAGTGATCTTGGTTTCCCAAGTAATTGGGAAAACCCTAGTAAGTATCTTCTCAACTCTTTCTTCTTCAGGGATAATCATTCCAAGAGATTTCAGTTCATTTTTTAATGTAGTGAACCTTGTGTACATCTCCTGAATGGTATCTCCATTCTTCATTATAAAGTTTGCATACTGAGAGTATAGTAGGGTTCCTCTTGATCACTTCACCTAAGTTGTTCCTTCATGGTCCACTTGAAGTGTGTCCCAAATTTACTTAGCAGTGGAACAGCCTTGGATTCTGTTGTACTCATTTGGACCAAGTCCACAAACAAGCCATTTCTTGGATTTGGCAATTTGTTTCCACTTCTACAGATCCTCAGCATTGCAATCAGCTCTTGTCTTTGACACATCTATTACTTCAACATGTTTTCTTCAAAGTAGCCAGTAGACCATCAGTGACAATGTCTCATAGCTCATAGCCTCTCCCTGTATGTGATCTCTTATTCTTGGCTTCTACCAAGAGTAGCACTGGCCATTAAAGAGTGGTAGCCTAGCAGTGGATCACCCTTCCTAATATTTAGATGGTGCACTTATATTGATCTTCTCCTAAGGTGTTAGCCTCTTCAAGGATAACTCGCTCTGATACAAATTGATGTTTTATACTTCAATGCCACACAAAAGGGGGGGGGTTGATTTGTGTAGTGTTCAATTTTTTGCGTGCACAAATTATAAAAGGACCTAGTCTTTCTACGCGTTCATGTGCATAGTTGCGAAATAATAAATGTAGAATGTAAAGAACATAAGTATTTTACGTGGAAAACACCTAGCTCAAAAGGTGAAAAAGCCATGACCTACTTTCCAATAGGATGTTTTTCAACACTCCACCAAATCACTGAGCCAAAAACAGTGTTTACAAAAATCTTGTAAACCTAAGGATTACCTCTAACCCTTTGTGGCAACCAGCCTCAGGCTGTCGCGACAACTTCAAGTTAACTTTAACTTAAACAATACACTCAGAGTACTTCGTACAAATGCTTCTAGAGAAAGCTGAGAGGTACAACTCAAAAGCCCTACTACAATGAAACTAGAAAAAAAGACAGATACTTGGAGCTGGTTCTTCTATCTGATTCATGTAGCTTCAGGTTCATACATTTGAAACACACAGGAATTGTTCACAAAATGCCTTCCTATGTTTCTCTTAACTCTTGTTTAACTTCAGCGTTTGTGCGTACCTACAAAAGAGAACATCCTAAAATATATAGAGTTAGTAGAATAGGATCAACTTGTCATGACCAAAATCTCACATGTCATGATGGAGCCTAGCACAATACTAGACAAGCCGACAATTACCACTAACTACACATTTTTAGTTAAAAGATAATGAAAATGTTTAACAGTAAGAAAATCTCATAAATAACCGATAAGAAAATACCGCGACTCAATATAAAATCCCCCAAAATCTGGACGTCACTGAGTACATGAGCATCTAAATGACAATACAGTCAAAACATCAAATACAACTGTCTGAAAAGATAGAACAGTCCTAAATAAAAGGAAAACAAGGAGAGTCGAGGTCTGCAAATGCCAAAGCAGCTACCTCAAAATTCTCCAAGCAGATAAAGCTCCAAATCTAGCAACCGCCTTGTCTAGAAGTACCTAGATCTGCACATGAAGTGCAAAGTGTAGCATGAGTACAACTGACTCAATGTACTCAATACTAACCTTGGGTTGAAAGAAGTGACAAGCTCAGATGTGTACAGTCCAAATCTAGATAATAACAATAAATAACTTAGAGAGAAATCTAATAATCAATTTATAGACAGTATAGAAATGTGGACATGCTTGCTAGTTTTTAACAGTTTGAGCACAACACAGATAGAATATGCCAACTATGACTAATATGAGGAATGTTACATCTCGATATCTATATGTCAAGTATGAATGTCAATTGTAATGCAACACAATTATAAAGTCATACTCATACTCTCGAAGTATTCATCCTCACTCGGCACGCTCAATCACCCGGTGCTCCCAATCACTTAGCACTCTCAATCATTCAGCACTCTTAATCACCCGGCACTCGCACTCATCGGTACCTGCGCTCACTACTGGTATGTCAGAATCCGGAGGGGTAGATACTGCCCAAACGCTAATATATGCCAAATAATGGCATGAATCAATAAAGCCTGCTATGGCGTGCAGCCCAATCCCATAAATATCACTCACAATCAGGCCCTCGATCTCACTCAGTCAATAATCTCCCCAGTCTCTCGGGCTCACAACAACAACAACATCCCAGTATAATCCCACTAGTGGGGTCTGGGGAGGGTAGTGTGTACGCAGACCTTACCCCTACCCTGGGGTAGAGAGGTTGTTTCCAATAGACCCTCGGCATCCTTCCCTCCAAGAACTCCCCATCTTGCTCTTGGGGCGACTCGAACTCACAACCTCTTAGTTGGAAGTGGAGGGTGCTTACCATCAGAGCAACCCACCTTATCTCTCGGGCTCACAAATCCCATGAAAATCAATCCAAACAATGATAATATAATGTAACAATAAATGGAAACGGAGACTTAGATATGATATGCAATTGATAAATGTGACTAGTACATAATTGCAAATTAAGCAAATAATTGAACGACAGAAATGACCTCTGTGGGTCCCAAGTGTACCAGTATATAGCCTAAACATGATATTATTATGAATCACAACTTAATTTCTCTAACACATGGAGAATACATGAATAATAACAAGATTAGATAACTACATAGTTCCACGGAATCAACCGAGTCACGATTACAACGGTGCACGCCCACACGCCCGTCACCTAGCTTATGCGTCACCTCAATACCAACCACAAAACACATAGTTTGGGGATTCATACCCTCAGTTTCAAGTTTAGAAGTGCTACTTACCTCAAAATATGAAAACCTCTACTCCAATAAGCCCTTGCCACACAAATCGACCCCCAAATGACTAGAATCTAGCCACAAATAACTTAATACAATCAATGCAAGTTATAGGAATCAATTACATATGATAAATCTAGGTTCTTTAACAAACGACAAAACGTTAACCCAAAGGTCAACCCCGGGCCCACATCTCGGAATCCAACACAATTTATAAAAATTCGAACACCCATTGAATAACGAGTCTAACCATACAAAATCACCCAATTCCGACCACAAAGCGATACTCAAATCTCCAAATCTTACTCTTCAATCCCTAGTCCACAATTCCCTAAATTACACCTTAAAAACACATAATCTAGGTGGGAAATTCAATGGGTAATCAATATTAATGAATAAAAATGATCAAAAGTGGATTACCTCTTGAAATCTAGTGAACCCTCTCTCAAAGATCGGGTGAGTTTCGGGTGCTTAACGGGTGAAAGCTTAAGAATTTCTGACATGTGGTGGGGAGTCCATAGGTACGGCCCCGCGGAAGCGAGGTTGGGATAGCAGGTGTGCCTTTAGGCATGGGAGTCAGTGGTCGCAGATGCAACGACTGAGCCGCAGGAACGGAGCCGCATCTGTGGAAGGGTAGTCGTAGATGCGGATGAGTAGACGCAGAAGCGCATCTGCAGATGCGGACTTAGGCGCGCAGGTGCAAACTGTGGAGTTTTAATGAAAACTCGCAGGTGCGGAGTCCAAGCCACAGAAGCGGCATCGCAGGTGCGATGATGAGGTCACAAAAGCGTGTTCGTTGGGCATAAAAGAGAGAATTTTGAGGGTTTGATTCATTTCTCCATTTTTGGACTTGGGAGCTCGGAAATTGGCAATTCTTTGAGGGATTTGCAGAGAGAGCTTTGGGGTAACGATTCCTTACTCGTTTTGGGTTGTATTTCATTAATCTATAGTTATTTTCTCCATTTACTTTCAGATTTGGATTGAAAAATTGGAAAAATGGGGGAAAAGTTCCCGAACCGAATATTTGAGTTTTGATTGGGATTTAGACATCGGATTTGTATAATTTTGGTACGAGTGAACTCATGAGTGAATGGGTATTTGTATTTCGTGACATTTACCCGATTTCGAAACGTGGGCTCGGGTCGACATTTTATGATGGATTTCAGAAGTTTTATTAAAATCTTGATTTCATTGATTAGATTAGTCTATTATAGTTGTATTTATGATATGTAATTGTTTTTGGCTAGATTTGGGCCATTTAGAGTCCGATATTCGTGGAAAAGGCATTGTTACCAATTGATTGAGCTTGGTTCGAGGTAAGTGGCTTGCCTAACCTTGTGTGGGAGAAATTCCCTTAGGATTTGTACTATTTTTGATATATGAGTGTCGTGCACATGAGGGGACGAGTACGTACACGGGCTAATTGTGTAAAAACCCAATATTTCTACTAAGTAATAACCTGATGTCTTTCCTATTTGAGTTTCATCAGTATGTGTAGTATCCTACTAGATTAGAATAGCATGTCTATTTTCCTTAACTATTTACTTGAACTACGTGCAACATGTTTAGTGAATTTACCTATCTTTCCTTAACTGGTACTTAGGTTGAGTTGTAGAATTTCGTGCCGTAATTATTAAATTCTATTATTTGGGTGCATATTTACTTTCGGACTACGGAACGGTATTCCGAGAGATTCCCCTGTACTGCATATTTACTTTGGGACTAGGGAACGGTATTCCGGTAGATCCCCTTATACTGCATATTTACTTTGGGACTACAGAATGGTATTTCGGGAGATCCCCTTGTTCTGCACATTTACGTGGGACTACGAGACGGTATCTCGGGAAATCCCATGTTATCTCTGTGTACTGAGTTGTTGTCTTCTATGATTTCATTCTTGTTAAATTCCAGTCTTTATTTTACTGCAGTATTTCATTTAATCTAGTGTTATTATATATATACCAGTAGGGCCCTGACCTGACCTCATCACTACTCAACCGAGGTTAGGCTTGGCACTTACTGGGTAACGATTGTGGCGTACACAGGCTACTCTTCTCCACATATTTTTCGTGTGCAGATCTGGGTACTCCTTATCAGCCGCACTATCAGTGAACTGGGACAACTTTGGAGATTTCAAGGTACATCTGCCGCGTCCGCAGACCTCGGTGTCCCCTTCTACTCTTCCTTATGTCCCATATCTTATGTATTTTCTTTTGATAGACTCTGATGTATAGAGACACTAGATTTTCCTTCTGTAGTTTGTGATTCACGATGTTCCGGGTTTTGGGAATGTTGTGTAGTATATTGAGGAGTTGGTTATTGTACATGCAAAGTGGCATGGCACTCAGTTTTAGCGTTGTTGCTACAGTTAGTTGTTAAATTTATGTTTTCATTTCTTTTATTCCGCAAAATGTTACGCTTACCTAGTCATAGAGACTAGGTGTCGTCATGACATCATAAGGAGGGAGAAATTGAGTCGTGGCAAGTTGGTAGCATAGCTCTAGGTTCATAGGTGTGATGAGTCACAAGCCGATTTATTAGAGTCTCACGGATCGGTATGGAAACGTTTGTACTTATCATCGGGAGGCTATGGAACTTTTAGGAAACTTTCACTACTTTGATTCCTTGTCGTGCGAAAATTGAGGCTTTAAAAATTCTAAACTTTTGTATTCTATTCTCTCATAAATTGTGAGGACACATATAAGCGGATCTAATGACCAGGCACTCGCGCCCCCTGCTAGAGTTGCGAGAGGCCGGGGTCGGGGTAGAGGCTAAGGACGTCCACGTGGTGCAGCCAGAGCACCCGCACGAGCTACTATAGATGAGACCCTAGTAGCTCCAGGTGGAGGGCAGACACCTGAGGTACCTGCTTCTGTACCAGCCCTCCAGGAGACTCTAGCCCAATTTCTAAGCATGTTTAGTACCTTAGCTCAGGATGGATTGATTCCACTTGCTCCGGCCACATCTCAGGTTGGGGGAGGAGCACAAACTCCCGTCGCCAGTACTCCAGAGCAACGGGTTCAGGTCAACCAGGTTCTAGAGATTGTACCAATACAGTCACTAGCTCCAACTCAGCCCACGGTTAGGGCAGTAGCTTCTGAGGTGGAGCAGCTCATACTTGAGAGGTACAAGAAGTACCACCTACCTACCTTCAGCGGATTGGATACAGATGATGCTCAAGGTTTTCTAGAGGAGTGTCATCGTATTCTCCGTACTATGGGCGTAGCGGAGACGAGTGGGGGTTTCTTTTACTATATTCCAGCTTAGAGGAGCAGCCTATAAGTGGTGGCATGCTTATGATCTGAGTAGTCTGGATGAGGAAGCTTCACTTATATGGACTCAGTTCTCGGACATGTGTTTGAGAGAGTATGTCCCTTAGAGCCTCAGGGACTCATGCCGCGCGGAGTTTGAGCAGCTGTGATAGGGATCTATGACTATGTCAGAGTATGCAGTCTGTTTCAGTGATTTGGTACGACATGCACCAGCCTTGGTTGCCACAGTTTGAGAGAGGGTTCGACGGTTTATTGAGGGACTCCACCCCAGCTTCCCGATAAGTATGGCCAGGGAGTTGGAGATGGATATTTCTTATCAGCATTTTGTGAGTATTGCTAGGAGATTGGAGGGTAAGCTTGCCCGGGACAGAGAGGAGAGAGAGGACAAGAGGTCTCGAGAGACTGGTTATTATTCTGGTGCTCGTGCCCCAGCAGCTCGCCATGGTAGGGGTTATGTGAGTCGCCCCGTTCATTCAGCTCTTCCAGCCGTCAGTGGTGTTCCCTCTCCTTCTAGGCCCCAGGAGCCTTATTATGCACCGCCAGTATATAGTGTGCCTACTGCACGGGGTGTTTCTAGCGTCCAGTCCAGTAGACCTGGCTCAAGCTAGTCACAGCAGTCACGCCCTCCTAGATCTTGTTTTGAGTGTGGCGATACTCGCCATATAGTGAGGGATTGCCCCAGATTTAGGAGGGGTGCACCTCCACAAACTTCTCAGCCATAGTGTGCTCCACCGGGTCCTCATGCTATGACTACAGCACCAGTTGCCACCCCACCTGCTTAGCCAGCCCGAGGTGGAGGTCTAGGAGGTAGAGGTCGCCTTAGAGGGGGAGGCCAGGCTAGATATTATGCCCTTCCTTCTCGTACAGAGCCAGTTGCTTCTGATTCTATCATTACAGGTATTGTCCTGGTGTGTCATAGAAATGTGTCGGTATTATTTGACCCAGGCTCTACATATTCTTATGTGTCCTCTTATTTTTCCCCGTATTTGGGTGTATCTCGGGATTCTTTGAGTTCCCCTATTTATGTGTCTACTCCTATGGGAGATTCTCTTATTGTAGATTGCGTGTATCAGTCGTATTTGATTGCTCTTAGTGGTTTTGAGACCAGAGCCGATTTATTATTGCTCAGCAAGGTGGACTTTGATATTATTTTGGGCATGGATTGGTTGTTGCCCCATTATGCTATTCTTGATTGTCACGCTAAAATCGTGATGCTGGCTATGCTAGGTTTACCTCGATTAGAGTGGAGACGTACCTTAGAGTATACTCCCATCAGTGTTATTTCATTTCTTAAAGCTGAATGCATGGTTGAGAAGGGGTGTGACGCGTATCTAGCTTATGTGAGAGATGTCAGTATTGATACCCCTACGGTTGAGTTAGATCCAGTACTGAGGGACTTTCTAGATGTGTTTCCAGCTGATCTTCCGGGCATGGCGCCCGACAGAGATATTGATTTTGGCATTGATTTGTTGTCGGGCACTCAGTCCATCTCTATTCATCCATATCGTATAGCTCCTCCTAAATTGAAGGAGTTGAAGGAGCAGTTACAGGAATTGCTAGATAAGGGCTTTATTCGGCCCAGTGTGTTACCTTGGGGTGCTCCTGTCTTATTTGTAAAGAAGAATGATGGTTCTATGCGGATGTGTATTGATTACCGCCAGTTGAAAAAAGTCACAGTGAAAAATAGGTATCCATTGCCTCATATTGATGACTTATTTGATCAATTACAGGGTGCCAGAGTGTTTTCCAAGATTGACTTATGTTTAGCATATCATCAGTTGAAGATTCGGGAGCCAGATATCTCGAAGACTACTTTCAGGAACCGATATGGTCACTATGAGTTTCTTGTTATGTCTTTTGGGCTGACCAATGCCCCGACAACTTTTATGCACTTGATGCACAATGTATTCCGGCCTTATCTTGACTCATTCGTCATTGTGTTTATTGATGACATTCTGGTGTACTCCAGGAGTCGAGAGGATCATGAGCAGCACCTGAGGACTGTGCTTCACACCTTAAGAGAAAAGAAGTTATATGCAAAAATTTTAAAGTGTGAGTTTTGGCTAGACTCGGTGGCATTCTTGGGCCATATAGAATCGATTGAGGGATCTAGATGGATCCAAAGAAGATTGAAGCAGTGCAGAGTTGGCCCAGACCGTCCTCAGCTACAGAGATCCGGAGTTTTCTTAGTTTGGCAGGGAATTATCATCGATTTGTAGAGGGTTTCTCATCTATTGCAGCTCATATGACCAGGATGGTAGGGTGATTTCCTACGCGTCCAGACAACTGAAGGTGCATGAAAAGAACTATCTTGTCCACGACCTTGAGTTAGTTGTTATTGTTCATGCCTTGAAGATTTGGAGGCATTATCTGTATGGTGTTCCTTGTGAGATTTACACCGATCACCGGAGTTTACAGTATTTGTTCAAGCAGAAAGATCTTAATTTGCGTCAGAGGAGGTGGTTGGAGCTGCTTAAGGATTATGATATCACCATTTTGTACCACTCTGGGAAGGCCAATGTGGTGGCCGATGTTTTGAGTCGTTGGGCAGAGAGTTTGGGGAGCTTAGCATTTCTACCAGCAGCAGAGAGACCCATGGCGTTAGATGTTCAGGCCTTGGCCAGTCAGTTTGTGACATTGGATATTTCTGAGCCGAGTCGAGTATTGGTTTGTATGGTCTCTCGGTCTTCGCTTTATGATCGTATCAGGGAGTGTCAGTATGATGACCCCATCTACTTGTCCTTAAGGACACGGTCCAGCACGGTGATGCTAAGGAGGTCACTATTGGAGATGATGGTGCATTGAGGATGCAGGGCAGGCTATGTGTGCCCAATGTAGATGGCTTACGTGAGTTGATTCTCTAGGAGGCTCACAGCTCGCGGTAATCCATTTATCTGGGTGCCACAAAGATGTATCAAGACTTGAGACAACACTACATGTGGAGGAGAATGAAGAAAGACATAACAGAGTATGTGTCCCGATGTCTAAATTTCCAGTAGGTGAAGTATGAGCATCAGCGGCCAGGTGGGTTGTTTCAGAGGTTGGAGATTCCAGAGTAAAAATAGGAACGGATCACTATGGATTTTGTTGTTGGACTCCCACAGACTCAAGGGAGGTTTGATGCAGTTTGGGTGATTGTGGATAGGCTAACCAAGTCGACTCATTTCATTCCTGTGATGACTACCTATTCTTCCGAGCAACTAGCTCGAATCTACATCCGTGAGATCGTCAGGCTTCATGGCGTACCGATATCTATTATCTCTGACCGGGGTACACAATTTACATCATGGTTCTAGAGAGTTGTACAGCATGAGCTAGGTACTCGAGTGAGTTGAGCACAGCATTTTACCCTCATACAAATGGACAGTCCGAGCGCACTATTGAGATACTGGAGGATATGCTTCGTGTTTGTGTGATAGATTTTGGGGGTGCTTGGGGTCAGTTTTTGCCACTTGTGGAGTTTGTCTACAATAACAGTTATCAGTCTAGCATTTAGATGGCACCGTATGAGGCTCTATATGGTAGGCAGTGTCGGTCCCCAGTGGGATGATTTGAGCCGGGCGAGTCTAGATTATTGGGTTCAAACATGGTTAAGAATGCCTTGGAGAAGGTTAAGGTGATTCAGGATAGACTTCATGCAGCCCAGTCCAGATAGAAGAGTTATGCAGACTGGAAGGTTCATGATGTTGCATTCATGGTTGGTGAGCGGGTCTTGCTCCGGGTTTCGCCTATGAAGGGTGTTATGAGGTTCGGAAAGAAGGGAAAGTTGGGCCCAAGGTTCATTGGTCCTTTTGAGGTGTTGTGGCGTGTTGGGGAGGTTGCTTATGAGCTTGCCTTACCTCCCAGTCTAGTAGGAATTCATCCGATATTCCACGTTTCTACGCTCCGGAAGCATCACGGTAATCCGACTCATGTATTGGATTTCAGCTAAGTCCAATTGGACAAGGATCTATCTTATGATGAGGACTCAATGGCTATTTTAGACAGGCAAATCAGAAAGCTAAGGTCAAAGAACATTTCTTCCATGAAGGTTCAGTGGAGGGGTCAACCAGTCGAGGAGGCGACTTGGGAGACCGAGCATGTTATACGCAACCGTTATCCTCATCTTTTCACCACTTCAGGTATGTCTTTGTGCTCGTTCGAGGACGAACGAATATTTTAAGAGGGGGAGGATGTAACGACCCAGCCAGTCGTTTTAAGTGTATTAGCTCTGATCCCCTATTTATTGTTTCCCTCGTACCTTTTTCTGCTTATGTGACTTGCCGGGAGGTTTTGTTTTTGGTTTCGGAGTGTTTTGGGGTACTTAGTCCCTTAAACGAATGCTTAAGTCTTAAGATTTTGACCATAGTCGGAACTCTGTGAAAATGACTCCGGGATGGTGTTTCGTCAATTTTGTTAGCTCCGTTGGGTGATTTTGGACTTAGGAGCGTGTCCGGATTGTGTTTTGGAGGTCTGTAGCTTATTTAGGCTTGAAATGGCAAAAGTCGATTTTTTGGAGATTTGGACTGGCAGTGGAAATTTTGGTATCGGGGTCGGATTCTAATTTCGTAAGTTGGAGTAGGTCCGTAATGTTGAATATGACTTGTGGGAACGATTTGGGGTCAATCGGACGTGGTTTGGTTGGTTTCGGCATCGGTTGTCGAATTTGGAAGTTTCAAGCTCTTTAAGTTTGAATCAGAAGATGATTTGTGATTGTAGCGCTGTTTGATGTGGTTTGAGGGATCGACTAAGTTTTTATATTGTTTTAGAATTAGTTGGTATGTTTGGTTGAGGTCCCGGGGGGCTCGGGTGAGTTTCGGGTGCTTAACGAGTGTTCGACTTAGAAGAATTTCTGACAAGCTCGCTTCTGGTATTTTCACACCTGCGGTGGGGAGTCCGCAGGTGCGACCCCGCAGAAGTGAGGCTGGGATCGCAAGTGCGCCTTTAGGCTTGGGAGTCAGTGGTCACAGATGCGCCGAGTGAGCCGTAGGAGCGGAGCTACATCTGCGGAAGGGTAGTCATAGATACAGAGATGAGAAGGACCCAAGGTTCCAAATATACGGACGAGTAGACACAGAAGCGCATCCGCAGATGCGGACTCTGAAGTTTTAATGAAAACTCGCAGGTGCAGATTCCTAGCCGCCGAAGTGGCACCGCATGTGCGAAGATGAGGTCGCAAGAACGGGTTTGCTGGGTAGAAAAGAGAGAATTTCAAGGATTTGATTCATTTCTCAATTTTTGGACTTGGGAGCTCGGAAATTGGCGATTCTTTGAGGGATTTGCAGAGCGAGCTTTGGGGTAATGATTCCTTACTCATTTTTGGTTGTATTTCATTAATCTATAGTTTTGTTCTCCATTAATTTCAGATTTGGATGGAAAAGTTGGGAAAATGGGGGAAAAGTTCCCTAACCAAATTTCTGAGTTTTGATTGGGATTTAGACATCAGATTTGGAAAAGTTTGGTACGAGTGAACTCGTGAGTGAATGGGTGTCCGTAATTTATGACTTTTACCCAATTCTGAGACGTGGGCCTGGGTCGACTTTTTAGGACGGATTTAGAAATGTTTATTAAAAGTTTGATTTCATTAATTAGATTAGTCTATTATAGTTGTATTTATGATATGTAATTGTTTTTTGCTAGATTTGGGCCATTCGGAGTCGGATATTCATGGAAAAGGCATTGTTACCAGTTGATTGAGCTTGGTTCGAGGTAAGTGGCTTGCCTAACCTTGTGTGGGGGAAATCCCCTTAGGATTTGTACTGTTTTTGATATATGAGTGTCGTGCACATGAGGGGACGAGTACGTACACGGGCTAATTGTGTAAAAACCCAATATTTCTACTAAGTAATAACCTGATGTCTTTCCTATTTGAGTTTCATCAGTATGTGTAGTATCCTGCTAGATTAGAATAGCATGCCTATTTTCCTTAACTATTTACTTGAACTACGTGCAACATGTTTAGTGAATTTACCTGTATTTCCTTAACTGGTACTTAGGTTGAGTTGTAGAATTTCGTGCCGTAATTATTAAATTCTATTATTTGGATGCATATTTACTTTGGGACTACAGAACGGTATTCCGAGAGATCCCCCTGTACTGCATAGGGAGATCCCCATGTACTGCATATTTACTTTAGGACTACGAAACGGTATTCCGGGAGATCCCCATATTCTGCATATTTACGTGGGACTACGAGACAGTATCTCAGGAAATCCCATGTTATCTCTGTGTACTGAGATGTTGTCTTCTATGATTTCATTCTTGTTAAATTCCAGTCTTTATTTTACTGCGGTATTTCATTTTATCTTGTGTTATTATATATATATATACCAGTAGGCCCCTGACCTGACCTCGTCACTACTCGACAGAGGTTAGGCTTGGCACTTACTGGGTACCGATTGTGGTCTACACATGTTGCTCTTCTGCACATGTTTTTCATGTGCAGATCCAGGTACTCCTTATCAGCCGCACTATTGGTGAATCGGGACAGCTTTAGAGACTTCAAGGTATATCTGCCGCGTCCGCAGACCTCGGAGTCCCCTTCCACTCTTCCCTATGTCCATTATCTTCTGTATTTTCTTTTGATAAACTGTGATGTATAGAGACACTAGATTTTCCTTCTGTAGTTTGTGATTCACGATGTTTCGGGTTTTGGGAATGTTGTGTAGTATATTGAGGAGTTGGTTATTGTACATGCCAAGTGGCATGGCACTCAGTTATAGTGTTATTGCTACAGTTAGTTGTTAAATTTATGTTTTTATTTCATTTATTCCGCAAAATGTTAGGCTTACCTAGGCATAGAGACTAGATGCCGTCACGACGTCATACAGAGGTAAAATTAGGTCGTGACAAGCATGCTGAAGGAAATACGAGATAAAGAACTACGGTAGAATGATGACTGGAACAACCAATATACTATGAATCAATAGGAACAGTGAATAGAGTAAAGGAAAAATGCACGGCATCACCCTTCGTTCGTTTACTCTCAACCTTACTATAAAATCAATAGAAACGACACGGCATCACCCTTCATGCATTAACTCTCATATCATGGCACGGCATCACCCTTCGTGCATTAACACTCACAATACGGCACGACATCACCCTTCATACATTAACACTCACAATATGGCACGGCATCACCCTTCGTGCATTAACACTCTCCCTTACCATAATGCAATGAACAAATGACAACATGGAGATAGAAAAACAANGCATAGAGACTAGATGCCGTCACGACGTCATACAGAGGTAAAATTAGGTCGTGACAAGCATGCTGAAGGAAATACGAGATAAAGAACTACGGTAGAATGATGACTGGAACAACCAATATACTATGAATCAATAGGAACAGTGAATAGAGTAAAGGAAAAATGCACGGCATCACCCTTCGTTCGTTTACTCTCAACCTTACTATAAAATCAATAGAAACGACACGGCATCACCCTTCATGCATTAACTCTCATATCATGGCACGGCATCACCC